>PVIA01013577.1:0-31544 GCA_004024845.1 Tonatia bakeri | reverse complement strand
TGCCCAAGCTGTGTGGTCCCAAAAAGACCCTGCATGACTGTGGCACCTGGGTTTAAATCCCAGCGCCAATCTTCCTCTGCCTCATCCATTTCCAACTCCTCCCATAATCGGCCACAGCTGCCAGCATTCCCATATGTTTCCAGCTTTACTGGGCTGCCACAGTAAGTCCAGGCAGGTGTGGCCCTGCGGTGTGGAGCCAATCATCTCTAAGCTCTTACGCAGGCTCTGTAACAAGGGGGAGTTGCTTCCCAGTTACATCATGGGCTGAAGTCCCTCCCAAGCCCCTGGCTCAAAGCATGACTACAGCTATTTAATGTATCTGTGAAACCAGTTAAAGGTTATAGATATGTTAAGTGACTGTTCTAGAGGTTAGCTGCAAAACTGTTGCTATTCAAAACAACTTTCAATGACAATGACCCTGCTCCATGTGTCCCATCCCCCAGCTCAGACTTGTGGGGGTGAGGACATCCTATATATATAGGTATATTTCTAATATTCCTAGACACCGAGTTCTGGACCCCATTACAAATCTCTATTTGGGGCCCCCTCTTGGCTGCATCCTGTTACAAGAGGACATACAGATGGTCCATAGGCTGTGAAAAAAATGCGCATCACTAATTAGAGCAGTGATTTTCAACAATTTTTTATCTCATGGCATACATAAACTAATTACCAAAATTCTGTAGCACACTAAAATTTATATTTTTTGCTGATATGATAAAAATCATATAATTCTGCTTCATTCACACTGTATGGCTATTGTTGTGTTGGCTGCTGCTATGTTTTATATGACAATCTGAGAGAAAAGAGGTGAGTGCCTATGATTTAAGTGAGGTATTGCATGTTTTAAAAATTCTTGTGGCACACTGGTTGAAAATTGCTGCATCTGAGAAATGCAAATTAAAATCACAATATGATATCACCTCACGCTTGTCAGAATGGCCATCATCAATTAATCCACAAATGACAACTGTTGTTAAGGATGTGGAAAAAAGGGTACCATCATGCACTGTTGATGAGAATGCAGATTGGTATGGAGTACATCAAAAAATTTTAAAAAGTATATGCCTGATGATGCAGCAATTTCACTTCTGGAATTTATTCAAAGAAAACCAAAACACTAATTCAAAAAATATATATGCATCCCTGTGTTACATTGCAGTGTGAGTTATAATAGCCAAACTATGGAAGCAACCTAAGTACCCATCAATAGATTAGTGAATAAAAAAGTTGTAGTACATATATACAATAGAATACTACTCAGCCATAAAAAGAATGAAATCTGCCCATTGAAACAGACTTACAGACATATAGAGCAAATTGGTGATTGCCAGAAAGGAGGGAGGTTGTGGTACTGGGTGGCAGAGATAAAGGAATTAAGAAGTACAAATTGGTAGTTACAAAATAGTCACAAGGATATAAGTAAAGCATAGGGAATATAGTCAATAATATGGCCATAAGCCTTGGCTGGTTTGGCTCAGTGGATTGAGTGTCAGCCTGCGAACCAAAGTGTCACTGGTTTGATTCCCAATCAGGGCACAAGTCTAGGTTGCAGGCCAGGTCCCCAGTAGGCGGCACACAAGAGGCAACCACACACTGATGTTTCTCTCCCTCTCTTTCTCCCTTTTTCCCCTCTCTAAAAGTTAATAAATAAAACCTTTAATAATAATAATAATACCATAAAAATTGTATGGTGCCAGGTAGGGTGTTGGAAGTATCAAGGGGAACACTATGTAAAGTACAATACATGACTGTCTAATGACTAAGTGGTATATCTGAAACCAATACAAAATAAAACTAAAAGAAGAATAAAATGAAATAAAAATATTAGTTGTTAAGTTTGTAAAAAATTGAGCATATACACTTGCATTGTGGGTACCGCATATTTTGCTATATGTATTCAATATATTTACACTTTCCTTTTCATTGAATTTATTGGAGTAACATTGGTTAACAAAATTATATGTTTCAGGTACAAAATTTCACAACACGTCATCTGTACACTGTATTGTATGTTCACCACTCCAAGTCTCTTTACATCATTATAACTCCATACCCTTCTCCACCTCCTCACATCTCCTTTTCCCCTAGCAATTACCACATTGTTGTCTGTGTCCATGCATGTTACACTTCAAAAGTTGTTGTTATTAAAATATATCTGGCTTCCAGTCGAGATGGTGTTATAGATAAATGCAGAACTCAGAACCTTCCACAATCACATCAAAACTACAACTAAACTACAGAAAAACCATCATTCAGAACCACCTGAAATCTAGCTGAACATAAATCCTACAAGTAAGGATATAAAGAAGAAGCCACATCCTGACTGGTAGGAGGGGCAGAGATGCTAAACAGGCTTGTCCCACACCCATGTGTGATGGTGAAGAACAGGAAGAGATATCTCACTTGAGGAGGTCCTCCCTGAAGAGCCAGGGGTTACAGCCTATACCAGGACCCAAGCCCAGGCTTTCAGTGCCAGGAAAAGAAGTCCCCACAACTTCTGGAAGTGAAAACCAGCATGGTTTGTGGTTGAGTTAAAAAGGGGGAGGGAACTCCTGGAGTTCCAGGTGTTCCTCTTAAAGGGACCGCACAAAAATTTCCTGGACTCACTCACTCTGAGCTCTAGCACTGGGGCAGCAGCTCAAAAGGCACCTTGGACATATAGGGAGAACCTGAATTGAATGTCATTAGGGCTAGCACTGGATGAGCAGCTTTTCCCCAGGCAGTAGTGCTGGCATAGGCCTTTGTTGCTTTGCTGAGTACTCCCCTCAGAGAGCACACAGGCAGGTGTCATGTCTCAGTCACCATCAACCTGGCTTACACTGTTTTTTCTGCCTTTGTAATTTCATAATAACCCACACCCTTTAACTTGTGGCCCCACCCAGGCTAATTCCAGTGTCTCTTCCATACAAACTGCCTATCTTGGCTCATGCTACCAACTTTCCTAAAATCTCACAAAAAAAGCAACATCAAGCCTCAGCATATGTTGTACCTGTTGCTAAGAGGCTCCAGGCCTGGAACTAGCAGCAGCTGGGCTTGGCTTGCTGCAGCTTGGCCTTTCACTGGCACCTCCAAGGCCAACACAAGTTAAGAGCAATCTGCAGATTGGTTTGTAGGTCATGTCAGGTGGCCCAGGGCAGGGCACACACAGCAGCTGACCTTGGCCTGCATTTCCCAGGAGGCTCAAAAACCAGCACACTGAGTGGACAACTTCAGACTATGTTGAAGCACCACCCAGCTGTGAAAGGGTAATAAGAAGCTAGGAAAAGTCCTGGGCAAGTGGAATAGAGAAATTGAGACAAGAAAATTAAACAAAGCCAAATCACTTCAAGAACTTATAGTCAGCTAGTGAATCTCAAGACTTCACCTTCCTTAACCAAGAACACTTGAGAACAAATGGTTTATACCACTCCTCCCTAATCGGGGAAAGTATAGCTTAAATCACCCTGGTCAGGAAAATAAAGAACAGAGACCCAATTAATGCCATTTATGCCAGCTAAACCCAAGGACAGATGAAGCAGGGGAAGAAATAACAAAAAGCTGACTAGAGCCAAACAAACCCAAGATAAAAGTAAAAGAGTAAAGCAAACCAAAGAATAATCCCAAACGCCACTATATGCTCATTTGATGCACCTGCATACTAAAAACATGCCTGAAAGGCTGATGGATGTTTTATGGAAACCCTCCTCTAAAATTCCCACTTGCAAAAGAGAGTTAAAAACCCTCCAGACAAACACTAGTTGCAGGATCACTCTAGAGCATGCCTATGCCCATTCTTGGGCATGAACTTTTGCTTTCTCCTGAACTCTAAGGGTCTCCATGAGGCTTGCAAATAGGGTAAAAACAGGTAGAGACAGCTCCTTCTGAGATAATCCCCTAAAACTGTTTCCAAGGCCCCTTTCCCTCTGACTTCCCAGTGAACTAAAAGCAGCTTTGTCTTGACTCATTCCTGTCAGTGTGAGCTAACAGCAGCCACACCTTGGCTCACTTCTTTCCTATAAATTTTCTAGGGAGCCAAAGTAGAGCACTGCCTCTCTCCTGTTCCTTCTCCTACCCTAAGTCCTTCCTTTGCCTAACTGTCCCCAGCTTTAATAAATGTACTGTTAAAATCACCTGGACTTGTGTTGTGAAATCTTTCCTACATGAAGTCAACAAGCCACACATGTCAGGCTGGCCTGAGGAAGACCCACTCTAGACTGGTCCCTATCCAGTAGCACAACCATCTCCATGAGCGGCACACTCAGTGTGTACCAGAAGCCTGCTGAAGCTAGTTATGCTCTGTGGGATTGACCCCTGCAAGCAGATGCTCCCTGGTGGTCCTGTTACAGAACAGACCGGGGCGGGGGGCGCTGAATGATATATAAGACCCCCTTTTTTCTCTGGGAGTTCCTCCCCACCTACTGGGTTCATTTTGCCCGCCGCCTAAGGAAAGACATCTCTTAATACCAGAGATCAATGAAAAGGAAAGGAATTTATTATTTATTTGAAATAATACAAACTAGAGTTCTCCACAAATGCACACAGCCCTACCGGCACCCTCCACGTGGCAAAAGGAAGCGCTTCCAAAGCCTCATGGTCCTAAACAGAACCGTCGTCCAAAAAAGAGAGATGCCCAATGGCTGCCATGCCTCCATTTAAATCCCAGTGCCAATAGTCCTCTGCAGCCCCATTTCCGGCTCCGCCCACAATTGGCCACAGCTGCCAGCATTCTGGGCCAATTATCTCCAAGCTCTTCAGGACCCTATTACAAATCCCTATTTGGGGCTCCCCTATTGGTTGCACCCTGTTACAGTCAGGGCCAGTCCTCATAGCTTATTGGCATGGGAATAAATCCCTCCCATTGATATGCCAACAGCAATCAAGATTCAACTGCACAGGATGGTGTACACAGCCCATATGGGTGGCACACCTGGAGTTCCTAGTTCACATGAATCAGGAAGCTGCAAAACTGGGCCCTATAGGACACCTACTACATAAAGCTACTCTACCAAGAATGGGAGACATAGCAACTCTACACACTACATAGAAACAAACACAGGCAGGCTGCCAAAATGAGGAGACAAAGAAACATCCCAAATAAAAGAAGAGAACAAAACTCTTGGAAAAAAACTAAACAAAAGGGAGACAAGCAATCTACCAGATACAGAGTTCAAAACACTGGTTATAAGGGTGCTAAATGATCTTAGGGGAAGAGAAGAGGAACAAAGTGAGAACTTTAGCAAAGAGATAGTAAACATGAATATGAAGATAGAAAACATAAAGAAGAATCAGTCAGAAATGAAGAATACATTACAGTAGAGTATATGAAGCAAACAATCAAATCAGTGATTTGGAAGATAAGTAAGTGGAAAACACCCAATCAGAAAAGCAAAAAGTAAAAAGAATAAAAAAAATGAGGATAGTTTTAAAAGCCTCTAGGACAACTTCAACAGTTGCATCATGGGGATCCTGGAAGGAGATGAAAGAGAGCAAGAAATAGGAAAACAAGTAGAAAAAATAACAACGGGAAACCTCCCTAACCTGGTGAAGGGAAGGTGAAGTCCAGGAAGTGCAGAGAGTCCCAACAAGATGAACCCAAAAAAGCGCACACAAAGACACATCATAATTAAATTACCAAAGGTTAAAGACAAATAGAGTATCTTACAGGTGCAAGAGAAAAGCAATTTAGCTACAAAGGATCTCCCATAAGAATGTCAGCTGATTTCTCAACAAAAACTTTGCAGCCCAGACCTCCGGCCAAGATGGAGGTGTAGGTAGACACACTGTGCCTCCTTGCACAACCAAAACAATGACAACAAAAATTTAGGAACAAAATAAAAATCAGTACTGACAGAAAATTAAATTGTATGGAAGTCCGACAACCAAGGAGTTAAAGTACTGTAGACACATTGATTGAGACTGGTAGGATGGGCGGAGTCAGGCGGCCAGGTGGAGAGGAGTCTCAGCAAAAAAAAGCAGTGACTGGCAGACCCTGGGTGCGTAAGGCAGTAGCTGGTAGACCCCTGGCCTACAGGTGGCAGCAGGAGGACCCAGCAAGGCGGCGGATTGTGGAGGGGTGCAGTGCATAAGGTGGCTTGCAAAACCAGGTGGTCCCACATTCACATGCTGATAAACCAGGAGAAACTGGGGAGTGAGACAGACTGCGCAACCCAGACTCGCAGCACAGGGAAATAAAGCCTCAAAACCTCTGACTGAAAAAATCTGTGGGGGTTCAGGCAGCAGCAGGAGAAACTCCCATCCTCACAGGAGAATTTGTTGGAGAGGCCCACAGGGTCCTAGAACATACACAAACCCACCCACATGGGCATAAGCATGAGAAGGGCCCAGTTTGCTTGGGGAAGTGGGGGAAGGGACTGAAATCCAGCAGAGAGCAGAACAAGTGCCACTGTTCCCTCTTGGACCCCTGCCCCACATATAGTGTCTCAACCCAGCGACTGGGTTGCCCTGCCAGGGCGAACACCTACTGCTTCACCTTTCATTACGTAACAGACATGCCAAGACCGAAAAAAAAAAAATTGCCCAAATGAAAGAACAGATCAAAGCTCCAGAAAACATACGACTAAGCAATGAAGAGATAGCCAACCTATCAGATGCACAGTTCAAAACACTGGTAATCAGGATGCTGACACAATTGGTTGAATTTGGTCGCAAATTAGATGAAAAAATTAAGGCTATGCTAAGCGAAATAAAGGAAAATGTATGGGGAACCAATAGTGATGGGAAGGAAACTGGGACTCAAATCAATGGAGTGGACCAGAAAGAAGAAAGAAACAATCAAACAGAAAATAATGAAGAAATAAGAATTCAAAAAAAAAATGAGGAGAGGCTTAGGAACCTCCAGGACAACTTTAAATGTTCCAACATCCAAATTATAGGGGTACCAGAAGAAGAGGAAGAGCAACAAGTGGAAAAGTTATTTGAACAAATAAAGGAGAACTTCCCCAATCTGGCAAAGGAAATAGACTTCCAGGAAGTCCAGGAAGCTCCAAGAGTCCCAAAGAAGTTGGACCCAAGAAGGAACACACCAAGGCACATCATAATTACATTAGCCAAGGTAAAAATGAAGGAGAGAATCCTAGAAGCAGCAAGAGACAAGGAGACAGTAACCTACAAAGGAGTTCCCATCAGACTGTCAGCTGATTTCTCAAAAGAGACCTTACAGGCAAGAAAGGGCTGGAAAGAAGTATTCCAAGTCATGAAAAGCAAGGGCCTACATCCAAGATTGCTCTATCCAGCAAAGCTTTCATTTAGAATGGAAGGGCAGATAAAGTGCTTCTCAGATAAGGTCAAGTTAAAGGAGTTCATCATCACCAAGACCCTATTATATGAAGTGTTAAAGGGACTTATCTAAGAAAAGTAAGATAAAAAACATGTACAGTAAAATGACAGCAAACTCACAATTATTAACAACCACACCTAAAACAAAAACAAACTAAGCAATCAACTAGAACAAGAACAGAACCACAGAAATGGAGATCACATGGAGGGTTATCAACAGGGAAGTGGGAGGGGCAGAGAGGGGGAAAAGGTACAGAGAATAAGTAGCATAGATGGTAGGTAGAAAATAGACAGGGGGAGGGTAAGAATAGTATGGGAAATGTAGAAGCTAAAGAACTTATGACACATGGACATGAACTAAAGGGAGCGAATGTGGGTGGGAGAGGGTATATAGGGTGGAGGGGAGTGAAAGGGGGAAAATGGGACAACTGTAATAACATAATCAATACAATATATTAAAAACACTTTGCTGGTCAGAAGGGATTGGCAATAAATATTCAAAGTGATGAAAAGCAAAGGCTTATAACCAAGATTACTCTACTTGGCAAAGCTATCATTTAGAATCGAAGGACAGATGAATAGCATCCCAGATAGGAAAAAGCTAAAAGAGTTCATCACCACTAAATCAATATTAGAAGAAATGTTAAAGGGTCTTTATTAGGAAGAAAAGATATAAAAGACAAAAAATATAAATAATAAAACATCAATAAATACATTATTAACAATTATGTGAAATGCAAATGGATTGAATACTTCAATCAAAAGTCATAGGGTAACTGAATGAATAAACCAATATGACCCTTACATATGCTGTCTACAAGAGACAAACTTCAGACTGAAAGACACACACACAAAGACCATTCACGGGGATGTAAAGTACAGCATAAGGAATACAGTCAATAATATTGTAAGTACAATATATGGTGTTGCATGGGCACTAGATTTATTGGAATGATCTTCTTGTAAATCATATAAATGTATAATCACATGGTTGTACACCTGAAAGTAACATAATATTGTATATCAACTGTAATTAAAAAATAAAAAATGTTTCTTTAATTTTTTTATTGTTCAAGTACAGTTGTCTCCATTTTCACCCCACTGACTGGAAATCAAACCCACAGTCCTCTGGTGCACAGGAGGATGCTCCAGCTAACTGTCACCTGACCAAGGCAGTGGGGATATATTCTCCAGGAAATGTACTGGTTATATAACTGCTCAATGGTCAAGTTTTACTTACAGCTCCATCTCCCACTACCACACACTAGATAGTCTGCATATGGGCTGCTCTGTGGGCCAAAGCGGGTGGTTGCAGGGGAGCTGAGTCATTGTTCACACCACCTTGCCCTCTGACAGCCAGAAGCCAAAGCCCAGGAGGGGCCACAAACCAAACCTGGAGAAAACTGCCCCTAACATACTCTTGATGCAAGTCCAGTATTGAATATTATAGGATTTGAAAATATTCTCTGAGTTTATGGCTTTTCATTTTTCATAATAGTATCTTTTAAAATGCAAACGTTTTAAACTTGATGAAGTCTAATATATCAAATTTCTCTTCATTACTTCTGCTTTTGGTGTCCTGCTTTTAAATAAATGACTGTTAATTCAAATGATCCCATATATTTTTGGCTCATTTATATGTGGTCATAAAGATACACAGAGGTTATTATGCAAATAGCATCATACTCTACAGGGTAAATCAACTAAATATGGTGACTATATAGTTCAATCATTTTCTGAGTCTTTGAAGGGAAGTATTTTCTAAATCATTCTAAGCATAAAATAATAGGTTTCAACTTTAAGTTGCCATAAACTCCATAGACTATGGAAATCTCCCTGGTCCATTAAATGCTGGAGCATCTCAGGGCTTTAATACTGGCCTCCTGTGGCTTCTCACTATTTTCCAGGTCATTTTACACTTTTTTGCCTCCTGGCTATTTTTGGTGCTCCCTGTGCTACCCATGGAACACTGTGGGTTTACCTCTTGACTGTATTTACATTATAATGAAGCTCATGTTTATAAGCCTATCACTGTCCTACTGTTCATTCATAAAAGTATTCTATTCATCCTTTTATCTAAATATCTTAGTACAGTGCATGGCACATAAAAGAGTTAAAAAATATTTGTTGCATACTGTAAAAAGGCTAAAATTTCCAACTTCATTTCCTGTCATATGTCTCCATGTAAACAATACCCTAGCTACCCCACTGTTGTTCTTAGAACTGAAGTTATTGTGCATACTGTTTTTTTCTTCCTGATGCCATTTTCCTCTTTTTTTTTTCTGTCAGATGCTCCTTACATCTGGCTGAATGCTTAAAAACACTGAATTTTTACAAGTGCTACTTTCTTCCTTAAGCTCAGTCTCTGGTGAGCCTAGAAATAGATATTAAAGGTAGAATAGAAAATGTATTAGAGAATGACATCTCCAGAGAGAAGACATAGCTACTTTGGATATTAAATTGTCAAGACAAAATGAACAGTTTACTATCAGATATTAAAAAGACAAAACAGAACAGAATAACAAACCTGTGCAGTTGAGTGTAGTTGAGTCCTCAGTGATGAAAAAATGAACTGGATATTGGCAGACAGAAAACTGAACTGTTAGGTAAGGATTGTTTCCCCACATCCCTAAAAGTACTGGGTACTATACTGTTCAGAATTCTAATGTCTGACATTTGCATGAACAAGCCAACAGAAAAAAAAAAAAAAAAAACCTTGGCATTTGGATTGCTGACCCAGTATCACTTAATACAGATAATACTTCCAGACAAAAGAAAACCATTGCCAAAGGACAGAGAAAAAGAGCCTCAAATTATTTTACAATTGAATATTGATCCATCATACTATATTTTTCATCAATAGACATTTTCATCTTTCTGTTTTGGTCCAGAAGACATTCTTTAAGTTTGTATTTGTTTTCTTAATCTCTGATTCCTCTAGTTCTAGATGTACCTAAAACCTCTCCTCTCTTGGTACCTGACCCAAGTGTTTCACTGGAGCAGCATTAGTCTTCCTTTCTCCATTTCTGTCAGATTATTCTCAATACCACCCCCATTGGAATTGAGTGTATTCTTGAATCCTTTGTGTATGTCCTATGCACTTTGCAGAAACCTCCATAATTCTCTAACTCCACAACTGTTCTTTCTGTGATCAGCTTTAATTTTGTTATGTGGGCTGTAATTGGAAGAGGATTAGACATGAGACACAAGCATTATATATTTTGATTTTAAGTATGTTCTTTTCTGTAAAGTCAAGAATTATGCTCATAAAATAATCAAAACTGGAAATTATTGGTCAGCATAATTTCTCTAGAAGAGATAAGTGGAATATTGTTTATGAGCAAAAAAGTGCTACAAAAACAAAATCTATACTCAGTACTTTTATTACTTAGGCTGAAGTGAAGAGTCTATGAATATTTAAATATAGATGTTTCCTTGACCCAGAAAAAATAACTGGAAAGAAATTCACTTTAAATAGTACATGAATAAAGTATTCATTCTTTAGAAGTCTTCATTGTGCATTATATGCACAAACTTCTCTATAGTATGTAAGTTGATTTTGATATTTATTCATATCTATGCACAATAATATCTAAACTCAACATTTACATGATTCATAAATGAGCATGTTTAACTTTACATTTCTTACAAACCCTGTATAAGCAAAACAGATTCCAATAATTCAAGAAAAAATTTCCAGCCAAAGCCTATCCACCAAATCACTATTATAAAGAAAAAAAATGGGAAAGACAGTCAAGATGGGGGCATAGGAAAACACGGCTCACCTCCCGGCACAACCACATCGAAAGTGAAACTAAATTACAGGCCAAAGATCACTCACAACTGTCAGAAATTGAGTTGAATTGAATTCTGACAACTCAGAACTAAAGAAACCACATCAATCCAGAAGGGTAGGAGACACGTGGACCTGGAGTCCTGGAGACAGAACAGGTGGGTCGTGACACTGACTTGTGGTGGGTAAAAATTTGGACGGAATATCTCAGAATTGAGGGGTCCTGAGGAGCCTACACCAGGCTCCCCAGCCAAGGGTTCCAGTGCCAGTAGATAAGCCCCCATAACTTCTGGCTATAAGAACCAATGGGATTTGAGTCAGTGAAAAAAACTAATGGACTTCCTGGCAGTTTCTCTTAATGTGCCTGTGCTGAACTTCTTCAGATGTGTGCCCTCTGAGCTCCAGCACCACCAGGGTAGCAGCTTAAAAGGTACCAGTGTCATAAAGGGAGAAACTGAGGTGTCCAGCATGAGGGTGATGACTGGGGAACAGCTCTCTCCTAGACAGAAAAACAGGCAGAGGACATTGTGCCTTTTCTGAGCCTTCCCCTCAAAAAGCCACAGAAGAGGTAAGTGTGATCCATATCCAAGATTCCATCAACCTGGCTTACACTGTTTGCCCCACACTGGCATTTACCTGAGTCTCTACCCCACCCATCTTACAACCCACTCAAAGCCCTCCTACCCAGCACTAGCAGCAGCCATCTTTGGATCACAGATTGGCTTCACAGGGGAACTTCCAAGCCCAGCACAGGTAGCAGCCATCTGCACATTGCTTTGTAACTCATGCTAGATGGCCCCTGGAAGAACACAGTTGGTGACTGACCCTGACCTGCACCACCTGAGAAACCCCAGAGTGTGCACACCCAGTAAACTGATACAGACCACATTGGAGCACCACCACCCTGCCCCTGAGCAGCTGATCCTCCAGGGCTGGGAGATAGACAGTAATCAGTAGCTTTCCCTTAACCATACCCTACATATTCAGTGTAGGGTAAAGGAAGAGAATGAGTTTTCTTTCTACCAATGATTCTTTTAAAAACATCAAAGAAAACAAAATAAAAAACCTTTAAAGTGAGTCTCTCTTAGATTAGCATCAATGAATTGCCTATTTTAAGTAGTATTCCAAGGAGAAATGCACATTTTAATACCTATGCGTGTGTTTGTCAAGTAGTTCTTGAAACTGCCAAGTGTAAGTTGTCTCCCTAGAGTCATGTACATCTGCCTTCTTTGTAGATGAGGAAAAGAGACTTTTTATTGTTTTTTAATCATTTTTATATCTTAATTTATTATCATTCAGTTACAGTTGTACTGCCTTTTTCCCCCATTGCTCACCCCTACCCCTTTCCCCTGACTCACACAGGTAATCTCCCCCCCCATTGTCCATACACATGAGTCCTCTATTCATGTTCCTTTGCCTGCCTCTTCCCCTTCTTTCCCCCATTATCCCCTTCTCCATCCCCGATGGTCACTGTAAGTTTGGTATTTATTTCCAAGTCTCTGATTATATTTTGCTCATTTTCTTCTCTTGTTGATTAGGTTTCACTTATAGGTGAGATCATATGATATTTATCTTACACTGCCTTGCTTATTTCACTTAGCATAATGCTGTGTAGTATTCCGTTGTATAAATTTACCCCAGTTTTGGGATCCACTAATTTACTGATGGGCACTTAGGCAGATTTCAACACTTGGCTACTGTAAACTGTGGTGCTATGAACACTGGGGTGCATAGATTCTTTTGAATTGGCGATTCGGGATTCTTAGGCTATAGTCCAAGCAGTGAGATCACTGGACTGAAAGACAGCAGTTCCCTTTTTAGTTTTTGAGGAACTTCCATACTGTTTTCCACAGTGGTTGCACCAGTTTGCATTCCTACCAACAATATTCTAGGATTCCTTTTCCTCTGCATCCTTGCCAGACATCCTGTTTGTGGATTTATTAATGATGGTCATTCTGGCAGATATAAAATGGTATCTCACTGTGATTTTAATTTGTATTGCTCTGATGGCTAGTGATGTTGAGCATTTTTTTTTCATGTGTCTATGGGCCCTCTGTATGTCCTTCTTGGAGAAGTGTCTGGTCAGGTCCTTTGCCCATTTTTTATTTGGATTGTTTGTCTTCCTGGTGTAGAGTCATGTGAGTTCTTTACATACTTTGGAGATCAAATACTTCACCAATGTATCATTGGCAATATGTTTTCCCATATTCTTGGTTCAATTTCCATTTTTTAATGTTTTCTTTAGCTGTGCAGAAGCTTTTTACTTTGATGTAGTCTCATTTGTTTATTCTTTTCTTTATATCCCTTGCCCTAGGGGATGTATCAGTGAAAATATTTCTGTGTGGGATATCTGAAATTTTCCTGCTTATGTTTTCCTCTAGGGCTTTGAAGGTATCATGACTTATATTTAAGTCCTTTATCCATCTTGAACTTATTTTGGTGTATGGCAGGGGTGTCAAATTCATTTTCACTGGGGGCCACATCAAACTCGTGGTTGCCTTCAAAGGGCTGAATGTAATTTGAACTCCTTAACAGTTAAGGAGTAGTTACATTTACAGTCCTAACATTATTTCAGCCCTTTGAAGTGGCCCCCAGTGAAAATGAGTTTCACACTCCCTGTGTATGGTGTAATTTCCATTTATGGTCCAGTTTCATTTTTTCCCCATTTTAGCTGTCCAGATCTCCTAACATCATTATTGAAGAGGCTATTTTTACTCCATTCTATGTTCCTGTCCCTTTGAATAAATGTTAACTGACTATATTGACATAGGCTTATTTCTGGGCTCTCTATTCTGTTCCATTGGTCTATGTGTCTGTTCTTATGCCAGTACTAGACAGTTTTCATTACAATGGCCTTGCAATATAGTTTGATATCAGGCATTGTGATCCCTCTTACTTTGTTCTTCTTTCTCAAAATTGCTGAGGCTATTTTGGGTCATTTATGATTCCATATAGATTTTTGAAACATTTCTTTCATATCTGTGAAATATGTCATTGGTATTTTGATAGGGATAGCACTGAATATACAGATTGATTTGGGTTGTATGGACATTTATTCTAAAGATTTTATTTATTTTTAGAGGGTGGAGAAGAAACGGAGGGAGAGAAATGTTGATGTGTGGGAGATACATCTATGAGTTACCTCTCACACGTCCCCAACCAGGGACCTGGCTTGAAGTCCAGGCATTTTCTCTGACTGGGAATTGAACCAGTGACCTCAGTTCATAGACAAGCACTCAACCCACTGAGCCACACCAGCCAGTGAATGGACATTTTAATGATGATAATTGTTCTAGTCCATTAACATGGTATATGCATCCATTTAATTGTATCTTTCTTAATTTCTTTCTTAAGTGTTCTGTAGTTTTCTGAGTACAGGTCATTTACCTCCTTAGTTAAGTTTATTCCTAAGTATTTTATTTTTCTTGTTGGTATAGTAAATGGGATTTCCCTCCCTGGTTTCTGATATGCATTGTTGGTATATAAAAATGCCTTCAATTTCTGAATATTGACTTTGTATCCTGCTGTTTTCCAAATTTATTTATTAGGTCAAGTATTTTTTTTGGTAGAGTCTATAGGGTTTTCTATGTACACTATCATGTCATCTGCAAACAGTGACTGCTTTACTTCCTCCTTTCCAATTTGAATTCCTTGTATTTCTTTTTTTTCCCTCAAAACATTGTAGTTAGAACTTTCGATACTATGTTGAATAGAAGTGGTGAAAGCAGACACCTTTGTCTTGTTCCTGATCCTAGTGGGAAAGCCTTCAATTGTTGCCTGTTGACTATGATGTTGGCTGTAGATTTCTCATATATGGCCATTATTATATTGAGCTATGTGCCCCCTACTTCTACTTTGCTGAGTGTTTTTACCATAAATGGATGCTGTACTTTATCAAATGCTTTTTCAGCATCTATTGATATGATCTTGTGATTTTTGACTTTTGTGTTCTTTATGTGGTGTATTACATTTATTGATTTGTATATAGTGTACCATTGGTGCATTCCTGGGATGAATCCCACTTGATCATGGTGTATGATCTTTTTAATGTATTACTGGATCTTATTTGCTCATATTTTGTTGAGGATTTTAGCACCTATGTTCATCAGCAATATTGGCCTGAAATTTTTTCTTTCTCTGTTGTGTCTTTATCTGGTTTTGGAATTAGGATAATACTGAACTCATAAAAAAGAGTTTGGGAGTCTTCCCTCTTCTTCATTTTTTTTTAATAGTTTGAAAAGAATCAGGGTTAGCTCTTCACTAAATATTTTGTAAAATTCTTCTGTGAACCGTCTAACCCAGGTCTTTTGTGTACCTATTATTGCTTCCTATTTCACCAGTGGTTATTGGTCTGTTCAGGGTATCTGCTTCTTCTTCATTCAGATTTGGAACATTATATATTTCTAGAAATTTCTCCATTTACTCCAGGTTTTCAAATTATTTGGCATATAGTTGTTCATAGTAATTTCTTACAATCCTCTGTATTTATGTGGTATCAGTTGTAATTTCTCCTCTTTTATTTCTGATCTTATTTATTTGGGCCCTGTCTCTTATTTTCTTGAGGAGACTGCTTAAAGCTTGTTGATTTTTCTTTTTTTATCTTTTCAAAGAACCACCTCCTGGATTTATTCTTACTTTGGATTGTTCTTTTATTCTCTATGCCATTTAATATAGGAGACCATACTGTGTGGCATGGGCCCAGCTCCCAGTGGAAAGCAGGGTCCAATGCACAGGACCCATGCCCATGGATAGGTTCTCCCGTGGGGAATCAGGCCTGCATTGTACCTAGACTGATATGAGACTTGCTTTTGCTAAAACTCCCTCACCCTGAATTGAGGCAGCAAATGTTTGCTGCAAAGTAACTTCTTAAAATCCATGCTAAACCTTCCAAGGATGAGTGTAACCGGTTCAATCACTTTTCCCTTTTCATTTGCAAATATCCTTCCTCCGTGATGTGATTAGCGACATCCTCTCCTTTGTTTTCTGTAAAAGGTAACCATCTAAAGTGAACCTGTGCATAGCAAATGAGGGCCATCATGTAATGTGCCCGGAAAAGAAATAAAGACTGGTTATGGCAAGGGCAGTGGTTTTTGCTCCCCTTGAGAGAAAAGCCATGCTGTCCCTTTTCCTCCACAGGACTTGGTAGTCCATGTGAATTTGTCTTGTGTCTCATCCACAATGTGGTGAACCCCACAAGCCGAGGTCCGCATCAATTTAATTCTGCTCTGATCTTCATTATTTCCTTCTTTCTACTCACTCTGGGCATCTTTGTTGTTTTTCCTCCCATTCTTATACTTGTAAGGTTAAGTTGTTAATTTGAAATATTTCTATCTTTTTTAGGTAGGCCTATATTGCTGTGAACTTCCTTCTCACAACTGCCATTACTGTGTGCCATAGGGTTTTGGTTGTGCATTCATTTTCATTTGTTTCCAGAAACTTTTTGATTTCTTCTTTGATCTCTTTACTTATTCATTGTTTAATAACCTGTTTTCTGATTCCACTTACTTGGTTTTTTTTGAGTTTTTTTTTTTACTGAGGTTGGTTTCTAGTTTCAAGCCATTGTGATCAGAGAAGATGCTTGATATGATTTCAATTTTTTGAATTTGTTGAGGTTTGTTGTTTGTCCTATTATGTAGTCTATCTTTGAAAATGTTCCATGTGCATTTGAAAAGAATGTATATTTTGCTCCTTTGGAGTTAAAGTTTCTGTATATATCAATTAAGCCTTTTGATCTACTGTGTCATTCAGTGCCACAAAGCTCTTGTTGGTTCTTTGCTTGGAAGATATGTCCATTTTGACAGTGGTGCAGTAAAGTGGTGCATACTTATACCCCCTAGTATAAGTATGTTGCTATCTATGTGTTTCTTTAAGTCCTCCAAGATTTCCCTTATGTATTTGAGTGTTCCTATGTTGGATGCATATATGTTTATAATGTTTATAGCTTTCTGATAGATTTTTCCCTCTAGAATTATGAAGTGTCTTTCTGTGTCTCTTCTTATGGCCTTTGTTTTGAAATCTGTTTTGTCTGATTTAAGTATTGCTACACCAAGGTTTTTATCCTGTCTATTTGTTTGGAGTATTTTATTCCAACTCTTCACTTTCAGTCTGTGTAGGTTTTTGTTCTGAGGAGGTTCTCTTGTTGACAGCATATATATGGGTCATGTTTTCTTATCCATTTGGGTACCCTATGTCTTTTGATTAGAGAATATAAGGTTACTACTGAAAGTATTTATTCATTGCAATTTTTTCCTTTTGTACTTGTGTTCCTCTCATTCTCACTCTGTACTTTAATCTTTTTAAAGCAATCCCTTTAGCATATCTTGCAGTGCTGGTTTGGTGGAGGTGTATGCTTTTAGCCTTCTTTTGTTTGGGAAAATCCTTATTTTGCCTTCCATTTTAATTGAGAGCCTTACTGGGTAGAGTAGTCTTGGTTGTAGGCCTTTGTTTTTCATTACTTGGAATATTTTTTGTCATTCACTTCTGGCTTGCAATGTTTCTGTTGATAAGTCAGGTGCTAGCCTTTTTTGGAGTGTCCTTGTATGTTACTTCCTGTTACTCCCTCACTGTCTTTAAGATTCTCTCTTTGTCTATAAAATTTGGCATTTTAATTATGATGTGTCTTCAAGTAAGCCTCTTTGGGTTCATCTTGATTGGGATTGTGCTTCATGAACTTGCGTGGCTTTTCTTTTCTCCAGGTTAGGGGAGTTTTTTGTCATTATTTTTTTTAAAAACAAATTTTTTTATCTGTTCCTCTTTTCTTCTTCTTCTGGTAGTCCTATGTTTCAAATGTTGTTGCATTTCATGGTATTCAAAAGTTCCCTTAAGGTATCCTCATACTTTTCGAGTCTTTTTTTATGCTGCTGCTCTACCTGATTATTTCTTTCTACCTTGTCTTCTAGCTCACCAATTTGGTCCTCTGTTTCATCCAGCCTGCCTGTGATTCCTTCTAGTGTATTTTTTTTTTAAATTTCAGATATTGTATTCTTCATTTCTTCCTGGTTCTTGTATATCATTTCTATTTCTTTTTGCATTGTTTTTTAGTTTCCACTCAGTTTATTATAGTTGTCACTGAGTTCCTTGAGCATCCTTATAACCATTCTTTGAATTCTATGATAGTTTGCTTTCTTCAATTTCATTTTGCTCTTTTACTGGGACTTCTGCTATTCCTTTGATTGAAAGTTCTTTCTATATATCCCAATTTTAGTTGACTTTGTTTCTTTATCTCAGGATGCTCTTCTTTGCCAGCTGTCTTCATAGGGTGGACTTCTGTGTTAGGAATCTGTGAGACTCAGTGGTGTGGTCTCTTTGATCACCTTGTCTGAATGCTCTAGGATTGCCCTTTCTTCCATTTGTGTGGGCTTTCTTGTTGTACTTGGACTTTATTTGTTGGTGGTTTTTCCGTTGGTGGTTTCTCCCCTACAGTGGGCTTCCTAGTAGTTACAACTTCTACCTTGTCTTGTATGCAGTTGTACAAGTGTTGGTTAACAGAGCAATATTAGCAGACAACCAAACCTATGCCAGCAAAAAGAACCTCCCACCAGATGCAATTCAGTTAAGATTCTAAAGGTGAAGAGAGACTACGGATATTTTAAGATGTGACAAAGGGAATATATGAAGGCTAAAAGAGGGGAAATATTATTGAGTGGAAGATGGAGGAGAATTGATAAGAGTAAGGATTTGTCCTGGCAAAGAGGGGGAGAGAAAAAAATTTAAAATGTAAGTAAATTATGAAAGGGCAATTGGAACAATTGGGTAAGAAAAAGAAAGAGTATAATAGGAGGTTTGAAGTAAAATTGAAAAGGCATTGGACCAATGGGAGCAAAATTGCAGAAAAACTATAGCACAGTTTATAGCAATGACAGCTGATAGAAACTTAATAAAAATGGAATTAGAATAAGAATATCGTACAAAAGCAAAAACTGAATATGAGGTGTCCACAGTAAAGAAAAATTATTTTAAGACAATGGGTGGAGCAAACTAATAAGTGTAAGGAGTAAAACCCAGGTTGACATGGGGGAAATTAAAAAAATGAATTAAAATTTCTTATTAAACTGATCAGGGTAGAGGAAAAGCAATATGGACTAAGACGGGGGAGAGTATTCTATGAGATTTAAAGTGCAAACAAATAGTGAACTAATAGGAATTCAATTAGAGAAATACAGCAATAGCTGTGATATTCCACCCAAGTAGCCACTGTTTATAAAAGGTGGAAAAGAAACAAGACCCTTAAAAGAGGGAGGAAATGATCGTGAGCTGACTTAAGAAAGAAGAGTACTTATGTGAGGTTAGATGGAGGACAAATAGTGAAAGTAGAGGATAGAAACATGGCACAGTGTGAGAGAAAATAAAGTTTATAACAATAATAAGAAAGCTCAGGAAGTTGGCACAATGGGTTAAGAACAGGGAAGGATGCTGTGTGAGATCTGGAATAACAATAACTTGATAAAAATGTATATCTGAATAAAAACAATAAAGAGTAAAAAACCAAGAGTAGTGAGTTATTTGGAATATGAGTGAAATGAAAGAAGGAAAATTAAAGTGCATTATGAAAAGGAGTAAAAAAGGAGAGAGGGAAGATAATGGAGGAGTGAAAGGAAGCCACAATAACGTCCTCCCAGGGCCAGTCTGGAATTAAAACTAAATTGTGGAGAAATCACCACACTGTCAAAAATGCATAGACTTCCAAACAAAATGACAAAAAGATATTGTGGCATTGAACAATGTCCTAGATCAAATGGAATTAACTTATATATATGGAACCATTCATCCAAAAGAAGCAAAATATACATTCTTTTCAAATGCACATGGAATATTTTCTAAGACAAACAACATGATAGGACACAAAAAAGGCTCCCCAAATTCAAGAAAATTGAAATCATATCAAGCATTTTCTTGGACCACAAAGACCTGAAACTAGAAACCATCTTCAAGGAAAAAAACTAAAAAACAAAAACCCCACTCAAATTCTTGGAGATTGAATAGCATGCTATTAAATAATGAATGGGTCAATAATGAGTTCAAGGAATAAATAAAAAACATTCAGGGAGCAAATGAAAATGAACACACAACAGTCCAAAACTTATGGGACACAGTGAATACATTCTTGAGAGGGAAGTTCATAGCAATACAGGCCTACCTAAAAAAGATAGAAACATTTCAACTAAACAACCTAACCATAAATCTACAAAAACTGGAAGAACAACAACAAAAAAAGCCCAGAGAGGGTACAAGGAAGGGAAGTTTCAAGACTAGAGCAGAATTAAATGGCATAGAGACTAAGAGAATTCAAAGGATCAATAAATCCAGGAGCTGGTTCTTTGAAAAGATAAACAAAGTCAACAAGTCATTAAGCAAACTGATCAAGAAAAAAAGACAGAAGATTCAAATAAATAAAATCAGAAATGAAAGAAGAGAGATTACAACTGATACCACAGAAATACAAAAGATTGTAAGAAATTATTATGAACAAGTAAATGCCAAGAAATTAGAACACTTGGGTTAAATAGACCAATTTCTAGAATAAAACTGAACAAAGAAGGAGCAGAAGCCTGAACAGACCAATAACAGCTGGTGAAATTAAAGCAGTAATCCAAAACCTGCCAGCACACAAAAGCCCTGAACTGGATGGTTTCACAGGAGAATTTTACAAAAACAGTTAAGCAATTGCTAACCTCTATCCTTCTCAGGCTATTCCAAGAAATCCAAGAGGGAAGTGTCATATACTTTTTTTATGAAGCCAGCATCATCCTTATCCTAAAACCAAATAAAGACACTACAAAGAAAAAAATCTACAGGCCAATATTCCTGGTGAACATAGTTGCTAAAATCTTCAACGAAATATTGGCAAACCACATCCAGCAATACATTGAAAAGATCATACACTATGATCAAGTGGGATTCATCCCAGGGATGCAAGGATGGTACAATATTCACAAATTAATAAATGTAATACATCGCATGAACAAAAGGGAAGACAAAAATCACATGATCATATCAATAGATGTAGAAAAAGCATTTGAAAATGTACAGCACCCATTTATAGTAAAAACACTCAGCAAAGTGAAAATAGAGGGAGCATTCTTCAACAATATAAAGGCCATATACAAGAAACCTATACCCAACATCAAACTCAATGGGCAAAAACCAAAATCTATCCCACTAAGATCAGGAACAAGACAAAGATGTTTACATTCACCACTCCATTCCACATAATATTGGAAGTCCTAGCCACTGCAATCAGATAAGAAAAAGAAATAAAAGGCATCCAAATTGCGAAGGAAGAAGCAAAAACTGTCATTCTTTGCAGATGACATGATGTGTACATAGAAAATCCTATAGAGTCCATCAAAAATCTATTTGACCTAATAAGTGAATTTGTCAAATCAGCAGGATACAAAGTCAATATTCAGAAATCAAAGGCATTTTTGTACACCAGCAATAAAATATCAAAAACAGAAATCAGGGAAAGAATCCCTTTGATTTAGCAATAACAAAAATAAAGTAACTAGGAATAAACTTAACCAATTATGTAAAAGGCCTATACTCACAAAACTACACAACACTGAAGAAATTAAGGAGGATGCAAGCAAATGGAAGCATGTACCCTGTTCATGGATTGGAAGAATTAATATAAAAAAAATGTCCATACAACCCAAAGCAATTTATAGATTCAATGCAACCCCTATTAAAGTACCAATGATATATTTCACAGATACAGAACAAACATTTCAAAAATTTACATTAAAAAATTTATACAGGACTCCAAATATCTGCATCAATTTTGAGAAAGAAGAACAAAGTAGGAGGGATCACAATACCTGTTATCAAACTGCATTACAAGGGTGTAGTAATCAAAACAGTCCAGTCCTTCCACAAGAACAAACACATAAATTAATGGAAGAGAATAGAGAGCCCAGAAATAAACCCAAGTCTCTATGGTCAATTAATACTCAACAAAGAGGGAAGAAGTATAAAATGGTGTAAAAATAGCCTCTTCAACAAATGGTGTTGGGACAGCTGGATAGTTACATGTGAAAAAACGATGCTCAACCACCAACTTAAACCATATACAAAAATAAAGTCAAGATACATAAAAGACTTAAATGTAAGTCATGGCACTATAAAATTCCTAGATTTTAACATAAGGAGGAAAATCTCAAATATTCTGGGTGGCAATATCTTCAGCAACATGTCCCCTAGAGCAAGGGACATAAACAAAAGGATAAACAAATGAGAGTTCCTCAAAATTAAGAGCTTCATCATGGCTAAAGAAAACATCAGTGAAATGAAAAGTGAACCAACTTATGGGAAAATGAATTTTCAAATGATATCTCAGACAAGAGTTTGATCTCCAAATATATACCAAGAACTAACACAATTCCACTCCAGGAAGACAAACAATCCAATTAAAAAAGGGCAAAAATCCTGACTACACAGTTTTCCAAGGAGGACATACAGAGGGTCCAAAGAGATATGAAAGGATGCTCAGCATCACTGGCCACCTGAGAGATGCAAATTAAAAACACAATGAGTTATCACTTCACTCAGTTCAGAACGATCATCATAACCAAATCAACAAACAACAGGTGCTGTCAAGGTTGTGGAGAAAATGGTACGCTAGTGCACTGTTGGTGGGAATGCAGACTGGTGCAACTCCTGTGGAAAACAGTGTAGAATTTCCTCAGAAAACTAAAAATGGAACTGCCTTTTTACTGAGCAATTCTACTGCTGGGATTATACCCTACAAATCCTGAAACAACAATAAAAATAAACCTATGCACCCAGTGTTCACAGGAGCACAATTTACAATTGTCAAATGTCTGAAGCAGCCCAAGTTCCCAGAGGTAAATGAGTGGATCGAAAAACCATGATACATTTACACAATGGAATACTATACAGCAGAAAGAAAGAAGGAGCTCCTACCCTTCATGACAGCATGTGTGGATCTGGACAGCGTTATTCTGATTTAGATAAGCTAGGTTGTGAAAGACAAATATCAGCTGATCTCACCAATAAGTGGAACCTAATCAACAAAACAAACAAGCAGGCAAAATATAAGTAGAGACATTGAAATTAAGAACAAAGTGACAGTAAGCAGATAAGAAGTGGGAGGGGATAATGGGGGGGGGAAATGTGGATGGTTTTTCAAGCCCATCTATAAAGGACACATGGACAAAATCAAGGGAGGGTGGGATCAGGGGTGAATGGTCGCAATGGCTGGGGTTGGGGGGAAAATGGAGACAACTATACTTGAACAACAATAAAAAAAGTTTAAAAAACTATGGTACATTTACACAATGGAATATTACACAGCAGAAAGAAAGAAGGAGCACCTACCCTTTGTGATAGCATAGATGGAACTGGAGAGCACTATGCTGAGTGAAATAAGCCAGGCAATGAAAGACAAATAATATTTGATCTCACCAATAAGTGGAACCTAATCAACAAAACAAACAAGTAGGTACAATATAACCAGGAACATGAAATAAACAACAAACTGACAGTAAGCAGAGGGGAGGCGGGAGGGGATAACGGGGGTGAATGGGGAAAATGTAGAGGAACATGTATAAAGGACACATGGACAAAGCCACAGAGCTGTGAGGTGGGGATAGCTGGGCTGGGAGGGAATGGTAGGGGCAAAATGGAGACAACTGTAGTTGAACAGCAATTTGAAAAAGGAAAAAATAAAAAAATAAATATTGTTTGTATTTTAAAATATTTGAAAAATTTAAAAAACGATATACAGCAAAAAAAGAAAAGTAGTAGAAAAACGAGATAACAATGCAAATAAAAAACAAACATAC
This sequence comes from Tonatia bakeri, assembly GCA_004024845.1. Lineage (NCBI taxonomy): Eukaryota > Metazoa > Chordata > Mammalia > Chiroptera > Phyllostomidae > Tonatia > Tonatia bakeri. The sequence goes on along the minus strand of PVIA01013577.1, from coordinate 7,670 downwards.
AAAAAATTAAATTAATAAAAAGAAGAAATTAAAAAACCCAGGCTTCCGGCCAAGATGGAGGAATAGGTGGTCACAGTGTGCCTCCTCATGCAACCAAAACTAAGGACAACAAAAATTGAGAAACAAGAAACAACCAGAACAGAGAGAAATGAACCAAATGGAAGTCTGAATACTATACAAACAGACCGGTAAGGAGGGTCGGAGTCGGAGACCTTTGGAGAGGGTTGAGAGGTCCCGGCAGGAAAGAGGGGTGGCTGGCAGGTGCACAGGGCGCAGACCGCAGTTGGGGAACCACAGAAGCGAAGGGGCAGCTAATGGACCCGATGGCACACCCTGGGCGCGGGAGGCAATGAACAGACCCCGTGAAGCGAGCAAGGTAGCTGGCTGGCTGCAGCTACACGTTTATGCGCAAACTAAGCGAAAACAGGCAGCAACACAGACTGCGCAACCCAGGGCCCCAGTGCCACGGGGAAACAAAGTCTAAGAGCACCAACTGAAAACACCTGTGGGAGCTGAGGCTGGGAGATTCTCTCAGACTCACAGGAGACTTCTCGGGGAAACCCACAGAGTCCCAGAAAGTGCAGAAGCCCACCTGCCAGGAGCCAGCACCAGGGGCCCCAGTTTGCTTGTGAGAGGCAGCAGAGGGACTGGAGTCCTAGAGAGAGCGAAGCAAGCGCCATTGTTTCCTCTTGAACCACGCCCTCACATACAACGTCACAACCCAGCGACTGGGGTGCCCCGCCCCATGAACACCTAAGGCTCCGCCGCCCTTACGCACTTAGGTAACACCTGCAACCAGACCAAAGGAAAATAAAGAATAAAAAAGATGGCTCAAAAAGAATTGAAAGCCCCAGAACCAATTTTTTTTAAAGATTTTATTTTTGTTTAATTTTAGAGAGGGAAGGGAGCGAGAAAGAGAGAGAGAGAGAAACATCAATGTGTGGTTGCTGGGGTCCTTGGCCTGCAACCCAGGCATGTGCCCTGACTGGGAATTGAACTTGCGATGCTTTGGTTCACAGCCCGTGCTCAATCCACTGAGCTACGCCAGCCAGGGCCAGAACCAATTTTTTTAAGTGATCAAGAGATAGCCAATTTATCAGATGCACAGTTCAAAGCACTGGTGATCAGGATGGTCACAGAATTGGTTGACTTTGGTTAGAAATTAGATGAACAAATGCAGGCTACAATAAGAGAAATGAAAGAAAATGCACAGGGAACCAATAGTGATGGGAAGAAAACTGGGACTCAAATCAATGGAGTGGATCAGATGGAAGAAAGGAACAACCAAACAGAAAAGAATGAAGAAACAAGAATTCAAAAAAATGAGGAGAAGCTTAGGGACCTCCAGGACATCTTTAAACGTCCCAACATCCGAATTATAGGGGTACCAGAAGGGGAAGAGGAAGAGCAAGAAATGGAACATGTATTTGAATACATAATGAAGGAGAACTTCCCCAATCTGGCAAGGGAAATAGACTTTCAGGAAGTCCCAGAAGCTCAGAGAGTCCCAAAGAGGTTGGACCCAAGGAGGAACATGCCAAGGCACATCATAATTACATTAGCCAAGGTAAAAATGAAGGAGAGAATCCTAGAAGCATCAAGAGATAAGGGGACAGTTACCTACAAAGGAGTTCCAATCAGAATGTCAGCTGAGTTCTCGAAAGAGACCTTGCAGGCAAGAAGGGGCTGGACAGAGGTATTCCAAGTTCTGAAAGGCAAGGACCTACATCCAAGATTGCTCTATCCAGCAAAGCTTTCATTTAGAATGGAAGGGCAGATAAAGTGCTTCTCAGACAAGGCCAAGTTAAAGGAGTTCATCATCACCAAGCCCTTATTCTATGAAATGTTAAAGGGACTTACCTAAGAAAAAGAAGATATGTGTTGAGATCATATCTCCCTCCCCTCCCTCCCTTCCCCTTGTTTTTTTCCAGGTGTCCTTTAAAGTAGTTCCTGAAAACCCTTCTCCCCACTGTCCCCTCCCCCTTCCCCTCTAGCTATTGTTAGATTGTTCTTAATTTCAATGTCTCTGGTTATATTTTGTTTGCTTTTTTCTTTTGTTGATTATGTTCCAGTTAAAGGTGAGATCATAAGGTATTTTTCCCTCACTGCCTTGCTTATGACTTCTTTGGGATCTCTCTCTGGTTTTCTCTCTGTTTTAGTTCTTTCTGTCTTACTCCTCCATTTTGAAGTGTCCTGTGAACACTTTGGCTTCCAAACCTCATATCAGCTAAGATCTGTTGGCTGTTCACTTTGTCCTTTGGAGATCAGCTAAGTGTATTAGCTAGGTGCACATGCAGGTGGACTCTTCTCCCACCTACTTTACCATCATCTTCTCTGTCAAAAGAGACTTTTTTAAATTAGTCTCATCTAGGCAGATGTCTAGCAGCAGGATTTAGCTGTTAAACTTTTTTGATGTCCTTCCCTGGCTCATGTAGCTGAGTGGATTGAGCATGGATGTGCGAATCAAAGGGTCACTGGTTCGTTCCCAGTTGGACACATTCCTGGGTTGTGGGCCAGGCTCGAAGTTTAGGGCACATAAGAAGCAACTGCACATTGATGTTTGTCTCCCTCTCTTTCTCCTTCCATTTCTCTCTTTCTAAAAATAAATAAATAAAATCTTAAAAAACTTTTGATGTCAAATTAATTTTTGTCTATTTCCAATGTACTACATTCAGCTAGGTTACTAGTTGTATACATTCAAAGTTAGTAGAGAATAGTATTTCCTAGATCATCTTTCTTTTTTTAAAGTTTTTATAGATTTAATTTTAGAGAGAGGGGAAGGGAGGGAGAAAGGGAGGGAGAAAAATATTCATGTGTGGTTACCTCTTGTATGTCCCCTTCTGGGGAGCTGGCCCACAGCCCAGCATGTGGCCTGACTGGGAATCAAACTGGTAACCCTTTGGTTTGTAGGCTGGCACACAATCCACTGAGCCACACCAGCCAGGGCTAGATCATTTTTCAAACTATCTGCAAGCACTTGAAACTTAATTTAAGTAATGGGCACTGGCTGTTTCTGTGGAAAATGAAGAGGAAAAAGAATAAGGGAAATCTCATTTTATTAAACAACCAGCTAGACCAAATATGTCAAACACATACATTTTCATTTCACTAAATAGAACAAGTTCAACAGAGCATTAAAGAACATATTACCACAGAGATAGGTCTATGCTAGCATATCAAATCAAGATACATCCATGCTACCTTTCTGATTTATGGATCCCTCAGCATCCTTCTGCCAAGGTTGAGAGGGCAATTAATTCTAAAGGCATATGTCATCCTTCCTCTTATTCCCCATTCTCCAACAATTATAAATGAGATACCAATGTCTAAGAAATGATCAAATTAAGAGCCATAAATACTGCAGGCACAGTGTAAATCACAGTAAAACAAATCCAAATCAGGTATGCCATGTTCCCTAAAATACAAAAATTATTATGGTCTTCATGTGTTACAGCACTTGGTTCCCCTACTCCAGGAGCAGCAAATCCTTATTTTATATCGTTAACTTTTGTGCCATTTAGTCTTTGACTTACAGTATTAATTTTATAGCCATTGCATATTTGTAAAATACCTTTGGTATCTGTGTACCTAACATTCATTAGTTTATTCATTTCTCAACAAAAAAATCTCCAGTTGCTTTAGTTCAATATTATATGTGTTTTAACTTAATATGGAATAAGAATAATTTTTTGTCAGTATTATTATTACTGCACTGCTCCACAAGGAAAGTTAACATTAGGAATCTGATGACAGTATTTCAGTACTTAAAAAATATATTAATTCCTGTGGTGGTCTTGGACGGTGGCAGCAAGGTAGGTGGGAGTGGAGTCCACTAACCCATGACCACACGTGGAGCACCTGGATGATCTTATGAGGAACAGAGTGGACAGCCAATGGCATCCCAGCATATATGAAGGTTAGAGACCAAAATTGTAGAGGACATTGAAAACAGATGGTAAGGATATTGCTTTGGGATGGTAAGGTCCCTGGGACCAGCCTAGGGACCAGAGTGGCTGCATCCCCAGGCCCAGCACCTTCCAGGCCTGCCACAGGAGTCTTGGGAGAGAACCAGGTCAATAGCCCCCTCCTTTGCTGAACAGGGAAGATAGAGCGGCACCAGGATGGACCTGGATGCTTGAAGTCACTGGGGGGAAATAAAGATGAATTGGCAGATGCACAGGGGTGGTATTCACCTGCTGAGACTGTGGACATAGGCTGGGTCATTAACAGAGAAATTGGGGAGTTGGGTGACACCTGGAGAAGGGAGAAGAGTTGGTCCATGACAGACCCTGACCCAGATAGTCTCTGGTCTGGTTGGAAAGTTGGCCTATGTGAGAGGCTGGGCACTTGTTGGGAACAGCAGGCTTGAACAGGAGGATTTTGTTTGAAAAAGAGGCTCTTAGTGACTTATTAGGGTACTCTCCCTCAGTGGCTGCCCCCATCACCCAGCCACACCACCACCACCCCAACTGCAGAGGCTGTGCCCCCCCCCACTGCCTTGGGCCTTGCCTCAGCCTCAGCTGCGCTCCCACCCCTGATGCCACCACCATGCCTGTGCCCCCACCCCATGCAGCCTGACTGGCTTGCTAAGAGGAAGGAGGAGGTACCCTCCACAGAGGAAAACAGCAGGGCTCAGGGAGTTAGCAGACCCCAGAAAGACTTAACTCAGTGGAGGAGCTAAATTACCCTGAAGAGAATTTGAGAGTGCCTAGCACTTAGAATGGCAAAGAGTGAGAGGGTGCTATGTGAGGTGCCACTAATTGGTGCACCTCAAGAACAGCACAACTGGTGGATCGAAGGCACCACCCTGGAGCAGAAGAGTACTGGGGGCCTGGCAGCAAACTGAGGAACTGGGCTGGAGGCTGGGCGACTCTGAAGAGTATGGCCCAGACTTGGCCCCCACCCTCACAAAATCATAGGAAGGGAGGAAAGCAAAACCCACCCGCCCTCAGCCTGCTGGAGGAAGAACAGCAGAACTCGCTTGGCCAGTTTAAAGTCAGCAGGAGGCTTTTTTTTCTATATATTTTTTCTTTTTATTTTTTTTCCCAAGTGAGACAATGAGACCTGGAGCTGTGAAAAACCAGAGTCAGACCGAAAGAGGGATCACAAAGCTAATTTCAACAACTGAGAAACTGAGACAAATTTCATTTTGCTATCCTATAGAACTTGCATGTTATTGTTTATTTTTATTATTATTATTTTTTATTATTTTTACTTTTTATTTTATCAGTATATTTTTATTTCTCTTCTTTCTCTTTAGTTTTTTTCAGTTTATTTATTTGTTTATTTGCATTGTTTGACTGGTTTTCCTTGTTCTCTCTTTCATGTGTATTTTTAATTTTTCTTCTTTCACTTCACTTGTGTTCCAATATCACATTACTCTAGGTTGTGTACTTCCTATTCTTGTTATTCGGATCATATAGATTCAGTCATATGATTGTTGTTCCAGTATTATTGTAAATAATTGTTGTTCCATACAATTGTAAACACTATACAGCACCCCTCCCAGATCTTAGCCCATTTCACTGTCTTCTGAAACTTTATTACTCTTGTGGTTAACTCTATTCTCTCACATATTATGCTTATTTTCTGTCTTTTACTCACACTATATGTCATAATCTGACCTCCCACAAGTTCACTGTTTTCTGGATTCAACTCACAATCCTTTCCCCCACTAACAAGGGTTTTATCTTTTTCCTACTCTTTCTAAAAAGTACCTAGTTGGGTGAAATATTACAGTTAACACTATACTTATCCAAAGGATCTCCTATCTCTTCTCTACAGGTTGGTACTTTAAATCCCATAAAATACACTGCTGCTGTCTTAATCCATTTTGCCTTCCCCCTCCAACTGATCAAAAAAAAAAAAAGAGTAGGTGGGGGCTGTGAACACCAGTATACCTTCTGGAAGAGAGAAACCACCAACAAATGAACCACCAACAGATAATAAAGGAAGATGGTGAAGGAGTGAGTAGAATCCACACTAACCTACACCTAGGACCAATCTGAAATTACAACTAAATGTGGAAAAGTTACCCAGAACAAACAACTGAACAGTAGTGAGAGAAGCCTCAAAACCTCAGATAGACAGATCAACCAGCTTCAACACAGCCTGTTCACACCCACACAACAGCATACAAGATGTGGTGGGCAGAGTGAACCTCAGTTAACCAGCTGGAGGGAAAGACCCACCAAAGAAAGTCTCCAAAACAATCAAAACCCATATACATCCAGAGAGCCAACATAAGTAACAGCCCAAGAGCAGCAAGTTTAGGGGATCAAGGAGAGTGGACCACTGAACCTCACAGGTCTCCTACCATAGAAGTTCACACCACAAACCCAGGGAGTCAAAACAGATCAATTTAAGAAGCAGAGGCTACCAAGAAGAGTCTCACAAACAATGGGAAGACAAAGAAACAATCCCCAAATGAAAGGAAAGGAGGAAGTCTCAGAAAGAATGCTAAATGAAATAGAAGCAAGTCAACTATCAGATATTGAGTTCAAAACAATGGTTATAAGGAAGCTCAATGAGCTCAGTGAGGATTATAAAAACATACAGGGCAGCTATGAGGAACTTACTACAAACTGCATCAGCATGTAAAAGGACATAGAAATAATCAACAAGAGTGAAAAGGAAATGAAGAATACAATTTATGAATTGAAGAACATGATAGAAGGAATCAAAATCAGGTGAGATGAAGCAGAGGATCAAAACAGGGAGCTGGAGGACAAGGTAGGAAAAAAAAAACACCCAGAAAGAATAAGAAAAGGAAAAGAGATTCAGAAAGAACAAAGATGTGTTAAGGGAACTGCAGGACAACATGAAATGAAATATTTGTATAATAGGGATACCAGAAGGAGAAGAAGAGGAGCAAGGGACAGAAAACCTGTTTAAAAAAGTAATGATGGAAAATTTCCCTAATTTGAGGAGAGAAAAAGTCACACAAATTGAGGATACACAGAGAGTCCCAATCAAGAGGAACACAAAGAGGCCTACTTCAAGACATATCATAATTAAAATGACAAAATTCCAAGAAAAAGAAAAAATCTTAAAGGCATCAAGGGAGAAAGAAGAAGTAACATAGAAGGGAGGCACCATAAGACTAGCATCTGACTTCTCAATGGAAACACTCTAAACCAGAAGGGATTGGCAAGAAATATTCCAAGCAATGAAAAACAATGGTCTGCAACTGAGATTACTCTATCCAGCAAGGCTCTCAATTAAAATGGAAGGCCAAATAAAGAATTTCATAGACAAAAGAAGTCCAAAACACTACATCTCCTCCAAACCTGCCCTGCAAGAGATGCTAAAGAGACTGCTTTAAGAAAAGGGTGGGGGAGAAAGAGCAAGAAAGAGAGAAACACAGCTATGAAGGCAGAAAAATGGCAATGAATAAGTACCTATCGATAATAACCTTAAACAAAAATGTATTAAATGCTCCAATCAAAAGACATAGAATAGTTGAATGGATATGAAATCATGACCCACACATATGCTGCCTACCAGAGACCCACATCAGTGCAAAGGACCTACACATGTTACAGAAACCAAAACCCAAGGGGGCCTGGAATGATAATACTCTTATGGAAAGAGACTCAGGTCCGTCTTGTCCGCCGCCTTAAAGGAAAGATATCTCTCAATGCCAGAGATTCGTGAAAAGGAAAGGAAAA
>PVIA01013576.1:0-31538 GCA_004024845.1 Tonatia bakeri | reverse complement strand
AGAGCAATCTGGGATGTAGGTCCTTGCCTTTCAGGACTTGGAATACTTCTTTCCAGCCCCTTCTTGCCTGTAAGGTCTCTTTTGAGAAATCAGCTGACAGTCTGATGGGAACTCCTTTGTAGGTTACTGTCTCCTTGTCTCTTGCTGCTTCTAGGATTCTCTCCTTCATTTTTACCTTGGCTAATGTAATTATGATGTGGCTTGGTGTGTTCCTCCTTGGGTCCAACCTCTTTGGGACTCTCTGAGCTTCCTGGACTTCCTGGAAGTCTATTTCCCTTGCCAGATTGGGGAAGTTCTCCTTTATTATCTGTTTAAATAAGTTCTCAATTTGTTGCTCTTCCTCTTCCCCTTCTGGTACCCCTATAATTCGGATGTTGGAATGTTTAAAGGTGTCGTGGAGGTCCCCAAGCCTCTCCTCATTTTTTTTAATTCTTGTTTCTTTATTCTTTTCTGTTTGGTTGTTCCTTTCTTCCATCTGGTCCACTCCATTGATCTGAGTCCCAGTTTTCTTCTCCTCACCATTGGTTCCCTGTGCGTTTTCCTTCATTTCTCTTATTGTAGCCTGCATTTGTTCATCTAATTTATGACCAAAGTCAACCAATTCTGTGAGCATCCTGATCACCAGTGCTTTGAACTGTGCATCTGATAGGTCGGCTATCTCTTGGTCACTTAAAAAAATTGGTTCTGGGGCTTTCAGTTCTGTTTGAGCCATCTTTTTTATTTTTTATTTTCCTTTGGTTTGGTTGCGGCTGTTACGTAAGGGCAGTGGAGCCTTAGGTGTTTACCAGGGTGGGGCACCCCAGTTGCTGGGTTGTGAGGTTGTATGTTGGGGCGGGGTCTGAGAAGAAACAATGGCGCCTGCTGCACTCTCTCTAGGACTCCAGTCCCCTCCACTGCCTCCCACAAGCAAATTGGGCCCTTCCGGTGCTGGCTCCCGGGCGGGTGGGCTTGTGCACTTTCTCAGACTCTGTGGGTGTCCCTGAGAAGTCTCCTGTGAGGCTGAGAGAATCTCCCAGTCTCAGCTCCCAGACGGGGCTCTTAAGCTTTGAAACCTGGCGGCGCTGGGTCCCTGGGCCGCGTGGTCCATGTCACTGCCCGTTTTTGCTTAGTTTGCGCGCGAATGTGTGGCTGTGGACAGCCAGCTGCCTTGTGCCCCTTACTGGGTCTGCTAGTCGCCTCCCGCACCCAGGGTCCGCCACCGGTCCGACAGCTGCCGTCTGCGCCCTGCGTGCCCGCGCCTGCCAGCCAGCGTTTCTTCCCGCCGGGACCCCTCGACCCCTCTCTGCAGGCCTCTGGCTCCGCCCCTCCTTACCGGTCTGGATGTACTGTAGCCCAACTTCCGTTCAGTTCATTTCTCTCTGTTCTGGTTGTTTTTTGTTTCTCAATTTTTGTTGTCCTTAGTTTTGGTTGTGCGAGGAGGCACTGTGCGACTGCCTATGCCTCCATCTTGGCCGGAAGTCCATATTTAGCTATTTCAATTGTTATCATTAGAGCCACAAAGATTGCCCTAAGTTAGGGCACATCACATCATTGTATTCTTTAGTTCAGCATATTGGCTGTTTATGATAATTGTCTTTTTAACACAAAAGCTTATATTCCTTTCTGAGATTTTCTAAGATCTACAATTTCCTCATTATTTGGTTTTAGGTTTTCTTAAAAAGAAATTCCCTCTTCTCTGCCACTTTTCATCCACCAGGTTTTGTGATGCTATGATCTAACAGACTTCAAATGTTCTGAAAGAGTAACACATTTTAGATATTCTCCCATAATAACATTTTGTTTTTTCCTCAAAGCCTCCTGTTTCTCATGTGTGGTATAATCCGCACCCCACCCCCTGCCAACACACACGCCTCCTCTCTTGGCTGTCACATCACTCTCGTTTACGTTATGTATAGTCTAATGTAAGGGTGTTAGACTTACACATACACACAGTCTCTTTTGGGGGTGGGGTGGGGGGTGTTGGTTGGGCAAGAGGGAGGGGTCCTTGTATCTCACCGCTGTTTCCATGGAAGTTTTACTAGGGCTGATTTTCTTTCTGCACCTCCCATAGTTGTTCCTCCTGTGGTGTTGCTGTGTGTACGAGACTGTTAATGAGCACACTAGGAGAGATGCAGGCAGGCGATGATTGGGGGTGGAAGGAGTAGGCCAACTGGTAGTGGCTGCAAGAGGAAAGAACTGATTTAGCATCTTTGAAAGCTGCTTTAGATTAGCATAACCATTCTAGAAAGTCCTACAACCAGCAGAGTTTTAGGAGGGCAGGGGAGCAGTGAGAGGGTAGTTATTTTTATTCCTGTTATTATTTGAAAACTATTTATTCCAGTGTGAAAACCTAAATTTCTCCATCACTTATGTTTCTTTTCTTTTTTTTCCCCCATAATTTAGGTTCACGGTGATGCTTCTTTCTGTGGTCAAGGGATTGTTCCTGAAACATTTACGCTCTCCAATCTCCCACATTTCAGAATTGGTGGAAGTGTCCATCTGATTGTCAATAACCAACTGGGATATACCACTCCGGCAGAAAGAGGAAGGTCTTCCTTATACTGTAGTGATATTGGTATGTTACACAGGGCTGTTGATGTTGCTGGGTCAGACAAGGAATTTCTAGAGAAACTTCTAGTTCACTTAGAGCAGTGAGCCTCACTGGTGTCATTAAAATGGCTCACTGTGAGCCATTTCAAATTTTGGATCAAATATAGTCAGTGGTCACCTTCAGTATTCTTAGATTAATATTCCTTTTAAACCCTGAGTGTGATCTTTATATCCAAAGAAATGAGACTGGAGTGGAACTTAGAGGGTGCAATCTCAAATTGCATAAGTATCCAATTGAATGATCTCGTGGAAACCAGAGATCACCACAACTAGTTAACACTAAAGTAATTGTCTGTAGGATGTTCAAACTTGGAGAACTTAAATCTTAGTCAGAAAGGAGATGTTCAATTTGACAAGGAGTTAATATCTAAAATATATAAAAAACTAACACAGCTTAATAACAAAAATAATCCAATTAAAAATGGATGGAGGAACTGAATAGACATTGTGTAAAGACATACTGATGGCCAACAGGCACATGAAAAGGTGCTCATCATCGTTAATCCTCAGGGTAATGCAGATCAGAGCCACAATGAGATATCACCTCACGCAACTTGGAATGGCTATCATCAAAAAGTCGAGAGACAACAGGTGCTGGAGACATGTGATGAAAGGGACTCTTGGTAGAAACGTAAGCTGGTCCAATCACTATGGAAAACAACATGGAAATTCCTCAAAAAATTAAAAAAGATCTACCATAGTATCCAGCAATTCCCTTCTGGATATATATGCAAAGGAAATGAAAACATAATTTTGACAAGATACCTGTACTCTCGTGCTTATGGCAGCATATTCATAATAGCCAAGATATGGAAGCAACCCAAATGCCCATCACTGGATGAATGGATTTTAAGAATATTGTATATGTACACAAGGGATATTATTCAGTCACACTAAAGAAAGGTGTCCTGCCATCCACTTATGACAACATGGATGGACCTTGAGCACATTATGCTAAGCAAGATAGGTCAACAATTGTCTTCTTCAGATAGAAGAAGACAATTATTGTATGATATCACATATATATGTGGAATCCTTAAAAAAAGTCAAAGCTGTGAAAGAAAAACCCAGAGGGTAAAATGGTGGTTTCCAGGGCATTAGGAGTAGGGGAGGATAAGATTGATGGTGTTTAAGATAAAAACTTGTAATGAATAGTAAATAAACCATAGAGATCTAATGCACAGTATAATGAATATAGTCAATAATACTGCACTATAGTGGTATAATATGATAAATATTGCTTCAATGGCAATCATATTAAAATACATAAATTATCAAAGGAATATGCTATATACCTCAAATTTACAAATTTTAACATGTCAAATTTATTAAATTTGGCCAGGTAGTCTGGTGAGCTAGCAGATGTGAAGAAGCAAGGTTTACTTGTTTTAGACATTGGCAGTATTAAAAGAAATGCTGTGCTTTTATTACCCACTCCCTGTTTCACAAAGTTATGAGAACTGTTAGACAGCAGAAACTATACTGTTTTAGACCCTGGCCTGGCCTGGGTGCCTTTTAGGGCTATGTGAATTCTTTATGATTAGAGATACTGAAAATTCATCTTGACCTTCTCCTTGGAGGAAATCCATTTGTTTTCTAGAATGTGTCCTCTCATGACCCTTTTATTTTAGGAGGAAAGAGAATAGTAATAATGACAATAACAAAATAAATATTAGTTATTACATACCAGGTATTGTTAAGCATTTTATATGCATTAACTCATTTAATATTTACAACAATGCTAAGAGGTAGGAGCTATTATCCTAGCATTATAGATAGGGAGACTGAGATTCATAATTTTATGAAGGTCACACAGTAAGTCACAGAACTGTGACTTGAACTCATTCTTGTTAGCTAGACTCCAAGATTTGTTTTTTTTTTACATATAATTTAAAAAATATTTTATTTATTGATTTGAGAGAGAAAGAAATATCAACCTGATGCTTTATCCACCTATTCGTTCATTGGTTGATTCTTTTTGAAAATTATATTTTATTGCCCTGCTTGGTGTGGCTCAGTGGTTGAGTACCTGCCTGCAAATCAAAGTGTTGCCAGTTCAATTCCCAGTCAGGGCACATGGCTGGGTTGCAGGGCCCAGTCCCCAGTAGGGGGCATGTGAGAGGCAGCCACACATTGATGTTTCTCTCCTTCTCTTTCTCCCTCCCTTCCTCTCTCTAAAAAATAAATAAATCTTTTTTTTAAAAAGCAAATCATAATCATATTTTATTGATTATGCCACTGCAGTTGTCCCTATTTTTCCCCTTTTGCCCCTTTTCACCCAGCACCCCCCACTCCCTCAGGCAGACCCCACACCATTGTTCATGTCCACATGTCATGCATAGATTCTTGGGCTACTCCATTTCCTATACTGTATTTTATATCCCCAAGGCTATTCTGTAGCTACCTATTGGTACTTCTTAATCCTGTCTGTATTGATGATTCTGCCTTTATTCTTCTCATCTGCTTAGTTTGTTTTTTAGGTTCAATTTTTGATAGATATATATTTATTGCTATTTTATAGTTTTGATCTTCAACATTGATGCAATAATGGTTTGGTGATGATAAACTCCTTTAGTTGTTTTTTTTTTTTTTTTGTCTGGGAAGTTATCTGCCCTTAGGTTCTAAATGATGATAGCTTTGCTGAGTAGGGCAATCTTGGCTATAGGTCCCTGCTTTTTATGACTTTGAATATTTCTTGCCAGTCTTCCAGCCGGCAAAGTTTCTTTTGAGATTAGCTGACAGTCTTATGGGAACTCCCATATGGATAACTAACTGCTTTTCACTTGCTGCTTTTAAGATTCTCTCTTTATCTTTAACCTTTGGCACTTTAATTATGATGTGTCTTGGAGTGGGCCTCTTTGCATCCAACTTGTTTGAGACTCTCTGTGATTCCTGGACTTGCATGTCTATGTCCCTCACCAAATTAAGGAAGTTTTCTTTCACTATTTTTTAAAATAGATTTCCAGTTTCTTGCTCTTTCTCATCTCCTTCTGGCATCCTTGTGATGTGAATGTCGGACCTCTTAAAGTTGTCCCAGAAGCTATTTATACTATCTTCATTTTTTTGGATTCTTTTTTCCTCTTCTTGTTCTGATTGCTTGTTTTTTCCTCCTTATGTTTCAAGTCATTGATTTGATTCTCAGCTTCATCCACCCTACTGTTGTTTCCCTCTAAATTGTTCTTTATTTCAATTAGTGTGTCCTTTGTTTCTGACTGGATCTTTTTTACACTGCTGAGGTCCTTGGGAGGGATTTACCCAAGCCAGTCAGCTGCAAGGACTGGCTGTGACCACTGACCTCTAACCTCTGCCCTTTGTGGTCTGCAGCTGTCCACTGGTTGCACAGGCTCTGGGGTCTCCTGGGTGGTGCAGGCCAATGTCAGCCCCCACCTGTGTTTTGCCCAGGGCAGCCCCGTATGAGCTATAAAGCAATATGAGATGCTGCTATTTGTGCTGAGCTTAGAGATTCCCAGGTGAAGCTAGTCTGTGAAATTAGGCTAACTGCTGCTAGTGCTGGGCTTGGGAACCCTTAGCAAAAGGTAGGGGGCTGCGAGCTTGCTGGGGCTAGGTGTTGCTTATTTGAGAGGATTTAGAAAGCTGTGAGGCATGAGTGGAGACCAGCCATTTATATAAAAAAGCAGTTTTGGTGGGCCTGTAAGTTGGGTGGTGGAGTCTCTGGGGATCTCCAGGGCGGAGCAACAGTGTTAGCCACATGGATGGAATCTCAGATATTGCACTAGCCTGCCTGTGACTCTGTGGGAGGGAGAGTTCAGAAAAGGGACAGTGGCCTCTGCCCACATTTCTGTCTGGGATAAAGCTGTTCCCCAGCTCTTGCCTTGATGCCAGACACTCCAGTTTCTCCCTGTATGCCGCTGGTGCCTTCCAAGCTGCTACCTGGGTGCTGGAGCTCAGAGGGAGTGAGTCTGAGACCATGTTTGGGTTTTTTAAGAGGCACTGCTTGGGACTCTATAAGTTTTTTCCACTGACTCAATCCCTGCTGGCTTTTGTAGCCAAATATGAGGATTTGTCTTCCTGGCACTGGAGCCCTGGGAAGGGGGGCCATGTGTGGGGCTGGGACCCCTGCTCCCGAGATATCCCTCCAGAATTTTTTTTTTAATCCACCATACATGAATGTGAGACCAGCCTGTTCCCATCTCCACCTTAATTCCATAGTTGTCAGATTTCCATTCAGCTTGATTTCTAATGGTTCTGACTGATGGTTGTTCTATATTTTAGCTGTAATTTTTAAAAAAGATTTTATTTATTTTTGGAGAGAGTGGAAGGGAAGGAGAAAGAGAGGGAGAGAAACATTGGTGTGTGAGTGAAACCTCGATCTGTTGCCTCTCTCACACCCCTACCTGGGGACTTGTCCTGCAACCCAGGGATGTGCCCTGACGGAATCAAACTGGTGACCTTTCAGTTAGCAGGCCAGCACTCAATCCACTGAGCCACACCAGCCAGGGCTGTTTTAGTTGTAATTTGATGTGGTTGTGCAAGGAGGCAAGCCATGTTTACATATGCTGCCATCTTGACCAGAAGAGTATGTAGTTTTTTCCATTGGTTGATTCTTGCATGTGCCCTGACTGGGGATTGAACCTGTAGCCTTGATGTTTTGGGATGACTCTCCAACCAATTGAGCTACCCCACCAGGACCAATGTTTGGGTTCTTAATGACCAACCCAAACTATCTCTGAGGGTGTGGGCTGCCTCTCCATTCATTTGGCACTGGGCTAATGTCATCTGGGTGAACTGGCCTACTTCATCTTGGTCTTCTCTGCCTCAGGGAAACTCGTGGGCTGTGCCATCATCCACGTCAATGGAGATAGCCCAGAGGAAGTCGTCCGTGCCACACGACTGGCTTTTGAATACCAGCGCCGATTCCGGAAGGATGTGATTGTTGATTTATTATGCTACAGGCAGTGGGGCCACAATGAGCTGGATGAGCCCTTCTTCACCAACCCTGTCATGTACAAAATTATCAGGTACAATTAGGCACCTTTATTTAGTATGCCTTCTTCCCCGTAGTGCTCACATTATGCTTTTTATTGACACTCTCAATTAGAATGGCCAACTTTCCCGGTTTGTCTGGGACACAAAACTTCCAGTGCTTAAATTGGGACAATCCTGGGCAGACTGGGATGGTCACCCTATGGGTGTCAGGAAAGCTCCCCATATTCTTAAATTCTACACGTTTCCTCATGAACAGACAAAGGGGACAACTTAACAACCTCACTTAGCAGATGGGAAGATGGAATAGGAGAACTAAGGCAGTCTTGCCTGAATGTACTTAGTACGACATGGACAGGTCAGGAACAGAACTTCCATGATCCACGTCTGCAAACTATAGATGGGGACCTACTCTGTGCCTTGGCACGAGGTTACACCATGAGTTTTAATGACGGTCAGAGCCACACTGTCCAATTTAGAAGCCGCTAGCTGTAAGAGGCTGCTGAACACTTGAAATGTGTGGTAATCTTGATGGAGTTGCACTGTGAGTGGAACCTACACACCAGATTTCAAAGACTTTATATGAAAAATGTTAGCTATCTCAGTAATAATTTTTATATTGATTAGATGTTAAAGTGATAGTATTTTGGATATATTGAGTTAAATAAATGTGATTAAAATTAATTCCACCTGTTTTTTTTTTTACCTTTTCTAATGGGACCACTAGGAAATTTTAAATTCCACATTGGCCTGCATTCTTTTCCTGTTGGACAGTGTTGAGTGGGAGGGTTAATGTGACAGACAGATATGTCTCTTTGGAATTTCCTTCTTAGAAACTAGAAAGTAAAATAGGCCCTGCTTCTTTATTTCTCATAGACATAAATTAAAGCAGAGGAATAACCTTGGTGGCATTTTACAAATTATGTTGGTCATAGGTAGCAGAATGCTCTTGGAAGAAAAAGTCTGGATTATCTCTTTAGCTCTGAGCTTGGCAGCTGAATTACTTGGTGCACCTGAGCACCCCATTTAAAATAATCTATCCTGCCTTCCTCTCACTTTGTTCAGGATTGAGTATGATAATATTGGTATATCTGAATAGACCTTACAGTTTATGCAACTATAGAGTGGCATTATTATTACTGTTGTTATAAGACCCAGGAGCTGAATAGGTACAGGATTCTTAAAGACACCTGAAACAGATGTTGGCAACTTTGGGTTTAATACTTTTTAAAACAAAGCAGTGCTGAATGGGTAGATTACATAGGTCAGTCCTATAAATAACTGAATTTACCAAGTCATAGAAAAACTACCGATTGTTTCTACCTGAACATAGACAAAAGTTCATAAGGATAAATTTGTTACAACTGTCTTTCTGAAAAAAATAATTTATTGGAGTGCAAGTCAAATGACATGAAATGGACCATTTAAAATTCAGTGCCATTTAGTACAGTCACAATGTCACACAACCACCCCTTCTACCAGAAGTTCCAAAGCATTTCTTGCGTGCTTTTTTACAGCTATGACACTCCACCATACCTTTGATAATGACTATATCTGTCTTTTTTTTGATTTTTACAAATCACATTGATTTTTCCCCCCTCTTTCTTGGACAGAGCCCGAAAGAGCATTCCAGACACATATGCAGAGCACCTTATTGCCAATGGACTCATGACCCAAGAGGAGGTCTCAGAAATCAAATCCTCCTACTATGCAAAGTTAAATGACCATTTAACAAACCTGGCCCACTATAGCCCCCCTGTCACTCACCTGCAGGCCCACTGGCAGGGCCTGGCTCAGCCGGAAGCCCGTATTACCACCTGGAACACAGGTGTGCCCCTAGACCTCCTACGGTTTATTGGTGGCAAGTCTGTGGAGGTGCCGGAGGAACTCCAGATGCACAGTCACCTTCTGAAGATGTATGCTCAGGTGGGAAGCTCTGAAATATGTTATTTTTTGTTGTGCAGCATAGGAATTGATGTCAGTCTGGTCATTTCATTGTCTAATTTATTTAACAAATATTTGTATGTTATGGTGTTCTAGGAACCAGTTCTAGTGGTGTTATAGTACTGATAGTCAGTTAACTCAGATTTTGCCTACTTCTGCCCTTCCGCCCTTCCTTCCTTCCTTCCTTCCTTCCTTCCTTCCTTCCTTCCATTTAATACATTCAATGTACATGTACTATATGCACATTATTAAATATATAGCAATATCAGAATTCCTGTTTGGATTTTTCTGACCAGAAAACACTCATTCTTTTGGGTGGCTTAAATAAAATAAATAAAATCAACACATCCCTGGAGTCAACTATTTACACCCTTAATCAGGTTGAGGTCTTACATACTGTCTCATGTTGAATATAGATGTGAAAACCCCTGCCCTGCCCTCTGGTTTGCCTAGGACTCAGGGATTTCCTGGGATGCAGGACTTTCACTGCTAAAAACAGGAGAGCAAGGAGTTAAAGCCTCCATCTTTCTTAAACTTGAATAAAAAAACTTTACCCTCTAAACTATTTCTAAAACACTAACTTCATTTTTGAATTTTAATTATTGGTATAGAGGCTATTAAAACAAACTGTGTTCTCCCCACCCAGGAGAAGAAATAGAATATTATAAACACAGTTCCCCATGAACACTTCCCTGCTGCCATCTCTCAGTCACCCACAGGGTTAACAACTAACCTGAGTGCCTGTGTGTTTTGCCTGTTTTAAAATGTCATATAAGAAGAAAAAATACCAAAAAAAGATAAAAACAAAGTGTTACATGACTTCTATCAGACTTTCATGTGTGCTTTCACACTTTCTGTTTTAACATTAGTGTTTTTGATATTTCGCACTGTTGTATTACATTTTTTGAACTATATGAAAAAGGATATAGACTCTTAAAAGTTTCTTTTTCCCTTCCCTTCAATTATACAGTCTAGACTGGAGAAGGTGATGGATGGAACCAAGTTAGACTGGGCCACGGCAGAGGCTCTCGCCTTGGGCTCATTACTTGCTCAAGGTAAGAAGTTTCTATTTAGCTGCACAGCTGGTAGGGGATGCTTTAATATGACATTTGTTATCTGTAACCTCTGCAGAATTTAGAGTGACAACTACTTCCTACTGTTTTCATTGACTAGAGAGATTCTAAAACATGTTATCTTTTCTTACCTGACAATATTATTTAATCTTAGTGTGAGTCATGTTGGCAACCTTCATTGGAGACTAGAGCAATTATACCTGGAAAAAAAGGGCTCAGGGCTGGATGTATTAGAAAAACATTTCCTCTAAAAATTATAAGGCAGCCCTGGCTAGTGTAGCTCAGTGGATTGAGCGTGGACCTGAGAACCAAAGGGTTGCTGGTTTGATTCCCACTCAGGGCACATGCCTGGGTTTAGGGACAGGTTTCCCAGTAGGGGTCGAAGTAGAGGCAACCACACATTGATGTTTCTCTCCCTCTCTTTCTCCTTCACCTGTCTCTAAAAATAAACAAGTAAAATCTTAATATATATATATGTATATAAAACTGTAAGGCAAATGATGACTGTCCATTCCTATACAATCTCACGTTCACTGTGGATATTGAATATAGGACTTGTATATTTTTATAAGGATAACCTATTATGCTAAGGAAAACTCTCAGGATGAGCTGATGTACAACAATTTAGGGTTACCGTGCCTTATTATTACTAAGTTATTCATGGGAATCTGGATTGTTCCTCCTTTGCTTGCTTAAGGTTTTAATGTTCGTCTGAGTGGCCAGGATGTTGGCCGTGGAACATTTAGTCAAAGGCATGCAATGGTTGTTTGCCAGAAGACTGCTGACACCTACATCCCTCTGAACCATATGGACCCTAATCAGAAGGGGTTTCTAGAGGTAGGATGTTCTCTTATCTATTGTAAACTCCAGATGCTGTTGATCATAGTTACAGGATTCTTAAAGCAAGTAGAGGTTCAATGCTTTTGAAGTAAAGGGATACTGAGTGGATAGATGATATCGGCCTATACATTTGGAATGGAAATAACATATTAGCAAGTAGACTGGAGTTATTTTACTCTGGCTACTTCTCTGCAATCATGTCAATGTCAAATGAATGTTAATTTTCTCAGTCAAAAATTGATATTACATACTTTGTATTGCTAGATTCATTAAAGTAAACCAAAGATGTATATAATTAGCCAATATTCCTTTCCTATTTTTTTTAGAAAAGCTATTTCATCAGGTTACTTCATTCCCTAAGGTTTAGTAGGCTTGATGGATATTTCTATTACCACATATTTCCGTGGCCAGTCAATGAGCTATACTCATTAGAGTCAAGGGCAGGGTTTGAGTCTTCTCATTACTTGTCTCTCCAACAACCAGCATACACCTGGCACGTGATGTTTATCAAAATAAATTACCCTTTAAGGTTCAATTAGGGGCATGTCCTCTGTTTCCCTACTCTAGCCATTTGTTTGAGAGTATAATCTTGAGTCATTGATATCGATATTTATTTAAAAAATTTACTTGTCAAAAGGAAAATTTCAGGAAGATTACTTAATGGATGTACTGCTCAGCTTTTCTTTAAGTGAGTCTAAAATCTACAACTGTGTCAATCAGACTGATGTTCTAAATGAGGTGTCAAACTCATTTTCACAGGGGGCCACATCAGCCTCCCGGTTGCTTTCAAAGGGCCGAATGTAATTTTGACTACTTAACGGTTAAGGAGCAATTACATTTATATAGTCTTAAAATTATTTTGGCCCTTTGAAGGCAACTGTGAGGCTGACTGGTCTCCAGTGAAAATGAGTTTGATACCCTTGATCTAGATACTGAAATGTTTAATATCCCCCACCCCCCACCACCAATGACTTTTTTGGAATTGTGATTTCATATATAATATTGATTAGCTTTAAATATCAGTATTTGAAAAGCCTCAAGTAAACACCCTGCCTCTTTTATGAGGAAGCTGTCAAAGATTTCATTTATTGTCTAATACCATGTACTTTACATGAAGACCCTGGGAGAAGCACCTGCTTGATCTTTGTTGTCTTCATTGTGTGTACACCATGAATCTTGCAGCTAACCAGCATTCTCTCATCAATAATGACTTCCATAATATCAGAAAATGAAACAGTGAATCTATGTACTTTTCAAAAAAATATATAATGGCTTCTATGAAGGGGTAGAGGCTACAGTAGACTTGGTAAAAGTGAGTAGGTTGCCAGGTTATGTCTTTTCCCTAACTCTGTTTCACAATCTTAATTTCTATTTTTTCCTGCACTTACTTTGCACTGTCATGTTATATATTATGTATAACAACAAACCATCATAAATACTTTTTGGAATAAATAAAAGCATTAAGAGATTTTTAAAAATGAGGTATACCAATGCACAAAGTACAGTAGATGCATAGAAGAAGCAGGTTATCCTACTTGAGGAAATCAGGAAAAGTTTGGCAAGGAAGCCAAATTCACCAATACTTAAAGGACAGTAGGAGTTGCTTGTTCGAACACATGTAAGGAGAACATTCAATGTGGACACAATAGCACACCAAAAAAACTGAGAAGTGAGAGGACCCAATATGCCCAGGGAACTACAAATAGCTTCATATGCCTGGAGATTGAACGGCGAAGTGGATACAGGAGTAAAAACGAGGAGACAAGCCAGACAGGACTACCCACATTGAGGGAGACTTCGGGTATTATGTAAAAGGGAAACCTCGGTGGAATTCTGAATAGATTATCTGATTTTCATATTATCAATGGAAAGATCACTCCTGATAACACTTTGGAAGCAGAGGTTGAAAAAGAATGAGAATTTAGGACAATTTCTAAGGAGGCTTCTCAATCATGTAGGCAGGAAATCACAGGGACCGGAATTAGGGCAATAACAGTGCAGATGGAAGATGGGGTCAAATTTGAGAACTATTCAGAAAATCATAGCTGAAGGACTTACTGGTAGATGTAGGGAATAAATAAGAAAGACTAGTCTCAGTTTCATTTTAGCTTCATGACTCAGACAGCTGGTATATGATAACAGCCTTTACCCAACCAGGGAGTGAAGAAGAGGGAACAGGTTTGGTGAGGAAAGAGAATGGATTCTGTTTTGGACATTTGATTTAGACAGGCTGAATGGCATAGAGGTTTATATCAAGCAATTAAATAAGTATATTTGGAGTTAAGGAAGGAATCTGGTCTTGTGATCTAGATTTGGAAGTAATCAGGGTATATGAGTGTTTAAACCGCAAGGGCAGGAGAATCTCCCCAAGAGAAAGCAGAGTGAGAAGAGTGCCGAAGGACAGAGTCTTGGGGACAACAACAGCTAAGTGACTGTCGTAGGAAAAGTATTTCCATAAAGAGCATCCCGGAAGGCATGAAGAGGACCAGAGTCACCGTGTCATTGAACTTAAGTAAGGAGGAGTCATACAAGAGGAAGAATAACATGGTCATTGGCTTTGGCAACCAGAGGGCCAAGGGTTGACCTCATGTGGAGCTATTTTTCTCTGCATCAATTTGGCTATCCCATTTCTATGTAGAGCTATTTTAGTGGAGTGGGAAAAGCAGAAGCTAGTGTGTACCAGTTTAAGGGTAAACAAGAGTTAAAGAGGAGGAGGCAAAGGACTTAGATAATTCTTTCTAGAAGCTTGACTGTGAAGGGAAGTAATAGCTGGAGAGCACTGATCGACAATATTTTTTGTTTTGGTTTTAAGCTTTTGATCATCTATCCGCTGAGAGGAGGAAGCCAGTAAGGAAAGGTTCAGAAAAGAGGGGTTAGATGATGAAGCTGGGAGAAACCAAAGACCAATGGATTTAGAATATGAATGGAGCCCTGGCCGGTGTAGCTCAGTGGATTGAGCTCGAGCTGCGAACCAGGCATCGCAGGTTCGATTCCCAGTCAGGGCACATGCCTAGGTTGCAGGCCATGTCCCCCAGCAACCGCACACTGATGTTTCTCTCTCTCTCTCTCTCTCTCTCTCTCTCTCCCTCCCTCCCTCCCTCCCTCCCCTCTCTAAAAATAAATAAATAAAATCTTAAAAAAAAAAAAGAATATGAATGGGCATGTCAGCCTTGGATGGGAAGAGAGATGAGGAATGAGGTAAGGACAGTGGAAACACAAGAAAAGTGACCACTACAAACCCCATTTACAACATACATATGAATCTGAGAAATTCAGCAGTCTTCCTAAAAATTAATGTATTATGTAAGTTATAACTGAAATCAAAATAGAAATCAGAAATGATAAATTATGCATAATCCCACCATGATAATAAATCATCTCTTTGCATTTTCCTGTTATTATTGTTTATCCATATAAATCACAAAATTTTATAGTTGTAATCATCATAGAGATGTAATTTTTTTTTAATAAAAGCTTTATTGAGGTACAGAATTCAGCCTTTCAGACTTAAATATATGTTGTGACACCATAAAGGTCCTGGAGGAGAACATAGGCAGTAAAATTTCAGACATCCTACATAGCAATATTTTTGCTGATATTATCTCTTAGGGCAAGGGAAATAAAGGAAAAAATAAAAAAATGGAAATACATCAAACTAAAAAGCTTCTGCATGGCTAAAGAAAACATCAGCAAAATGAAAGGGGAACCAACTATATGAGAGAACATATTTTCCAATGATACATCAGACAAGGGTTTGCTCTCCAAAATATGTAAAGAACTCCACCAGGAAGACAAACAACCCAATTAAAAAATGGTCAGAGGCCCTGAACAGACGCTTCTCAAAGAGGGGCATACAAAGGGCCCACAGACATATGTAAAGATGATTAACATCATTTGCCATCAGAGAGATGCAAATTAAAACCACAATGAGATATCACCTCACTCCAGTCAAAATGGCCACCATCAACAAATCAACAAACAACAAGTGCTGGAGAGGATGTGGAGAAAAGGGATCCCTAGTGCACTGTTGGTGGGAATGCAGACTGGTGCAGCCACCATGGGAAACAGTATGGAATTTCCTCAAAAAACTAAAAGTGGAACTGCCTATGACCAGTGATTCCACTGCTGGGATTATACCCTAAGAATCGTGAAAGAATTTAAGCACCCTTATGTTCATAGCAACACAATTTACAATACCCAAGTGCTGGAAACAGGCTACGTGTCCATCAGTAAATGAGTAGATCAAAAAACTATGGTACATTTACATGATGGAATATTACACAACAGAAAGAAAGAATGAGTTCCTATCTTTCACAACAGCGTGGATGGAAATGGAGAATATTACACGAAGTGAAGCAAGCCAGTTGGCGAGAGACAAATACTATATGACCTCACTTATAACTGGAATCAAATGAACAAAATAAACTAACGAGAGACAATAGAACCAGAGACATGGAAACACAGAACAGATAGCTGTAGGAGGGGAGGAGAAAAGGGGGAATGGAGGAAGGATGGGGAAGGGATTGGTCAAAGAACATGCACGAATGACTCACAGACATGGACAACAGGGAGGAGCTTGACTGTGGGAGAGAGGGGTGGGCTGGGTGGAGGGGGGCAAAAGGGGAAAAAATTGGGACAACTGTAATAGAATAAACAATAAAAAAAGAATTCAACCTTCCAATGTGTGTAATTAAGTGATCTTTAATATATTCACAGAGTTGTGTAACCATCACCACTATTTAATTTCAGAACATTTTTATCACACCCCCCCCCCCCGAAAGAAACCCCATACCTTAGCAGGCACTCCTCATTCCTTCCTCCGCCCAGCCCCTGGCAACCATTAATCTACTCTCTGTCTCTATGGATTTGCCTGTTGTGGACTTTTCATGTGAGTAGAATCACACATCATGTGGCCTTTTGTGACTGACTTCTTTCACTTAGCATCATGTTTTCAAGGTCCATCCCTGTTGTACCATGTATCAATAGTTTATTCTTTTTATTACCAGATAATATTTTATAGATAGATAACTTATAAAGAATATTTTAAAGAAATTTTTGAAAGAAGCACACAATTACAGAAATTTTGGATGTATGATACACAAGGAATTTTTTCTCATTCTGAAACACTTGAGACATCAGGTTGGAAACTTCCAGTTGCCAATGTTTGCAGCATTAGATGGGTATTCCCTACAAAGGAGGGCATTCTCCTACACCACCACAGTATCACCAGCCAAGTCAAGAAATTAACATTGCGATGTGACTGCCATCTGGTCCTCAAATCCATTCAGAATCATGTTACATTTCATTGTCATGTCTCCTTAGCCTCCTCAGAAATGTAACTTTATATTCTGCTTTTTTTATCTTAACATATCATGATGGTCTGTTAATCTGTTGTGCAAATAGGATATTATGGATTCTAACCTAAGGTAAGCCTTTTTTTGGTATGTTTCCCCCTTTGTTTTGTGACTTTTTTTTTTTTTTCAAAA
Organism: Tonatia bakeri; assembly: GCA_004024845.1. Lineage (NCBI taxonomy): Eukaryota > Metazoa > Chordata > Mammalia > Chiroptera > Phyllostomidae > Tonatia > Tonatia bakeri. The sequence goes on along the minus strand of PVIA01013576.1, from coordinate 14,662 downwards.
AAAGCTTGTATGACACAGTTTTACTCTCAGCTCCAAAGGTGTGTCATCTGAGAAGTTAATTTTGTTATCCTTGAAGAAAATCTTCAATGCCTGTGTTCCAACCTCTTTCATGTCTTCCTCTTCTTGTCCCAACTTTCCCACGTGCATCACTCATAGAGGGCTTTTTCCCAAAGCCAGGCGGAGATGACTGAAAATAAAGCTGCTCTCGCTGCCCCTCCTCCCTATTGAGAGGTTTGTATAAATGTGAGGCTTTTACCTTTACTGATTCCGTCACCACTTCCCCCGGCATCACAGTGTCTCCGCTCTCTTCCTTTGCACCAGGTCAGCAACAGCCCGCTGTCAGAAGAGGCTGTCCTGGGATTTGAATATGGGATGAGCATCGAGAGCCCTAATTTACTGCCCCTCTGGGAGGCTCAGTTTGGCGATTTCTTCAATGGTGCCCAGATCATCTTCGACACGTTCATCTCTGGAGGTAGGTTTGGGCATATGGGTGTGTAGTGGACACATGGCACCAGCCTCCTGGGGACAAATGAATGAAAAGAAAAGAGGCTGTAGCTGCTTATGAGACTCCTTGTACCACGGACCCTGGGGAGAGTTGGGTTGCCTTGTCAACCAATGGGGTATGGCAGCTGTTGGAGTTAAAGAAGCTGCCGGAGAGCTGGGTATTGTATGGGGAGCAACTGTGCAGGGGCGCCTTCCCGTCTGCAGGAATGTGTTCGGCTGAAGGGAGCGGGACTGCGCCTACCAGGTCCTAAGTAGTTTGACTTTCAGGTCCACTCTTGGGTTTGTTGAGTAGCTATGACATGAATCACAAGCTGGCGATGGTGACACAGTGAGGATTTGTGGTCAGAGCGAATGGCAGCCTTGAAAATCTGCTTCCCTCAATCCAGGAACACTTGAGTATCTGAATATTGAAAGTTGTACATCTTTATTATTTTTATAATCATTAATAAAAGCAGTAGCTGCTTACTGTAAAAATTCATAGTATATAAAGTACTAATGTGGGTCTCCCCTAGACTCTCACCCCAGTTTGGGGGTAACCGCCCTTGGATTTTGAGTATGCACTATAGATCTTTCCCTTGGTTGTGTTTCTCTGTAACTATGTAGTTGTAAGAGACATGCCAATCAATGTCACCCCAATAAATGTAATTCAAAATAAAAACAATGAAAAAGAAATGTGTCTTAAGGAAACTGGACATGTCCAGGGACTCTTCCAAAGTGCCTTTGTCCTCAGCTTGAGGACAGTGGCCTGTGTTGTCAGGGTGCTTGAGGAAAAGCAGGAGCTGCCGAGTCTCAGTGAGAGTTGTGCTGGAAGTGGAGTCCGCATGGCCATGCTGTCCTGGGAACCGCACATTCACCACTGAGTTTGTCTTCGACTTGCTGAAGCCCAGGACATGTGCTGTTCTAGGGTTTCAGTTGATAGGATGGCTGTATTTTCTCCCAAGTATGGTGTAACTATGCTAGACAGCACATGTAAGGAAAACGGGTTTAGGAAGTCTGGCAGCAAACTAACATTTGTTCACTACGCGAGTCAGATCAGACCCCTTTTGTTACTGCTTCATAGAGGTCTCAGTCCCTCCCTCTACTTTTCCAGGAGAGGCCAAGTGGCTCCTCCAGAGCGGCATTGTGATTCTCCTACCCCACGGGTACGATGGGGCTGGACCTGACCACTCCTCTTGTCGCATAGAGCGTTTCTTGCAGGTATGGCCAATACTTTTTGGATTCCCAGGAATGTTTTCCTGCTTCTGAGGTGCTTTGAACTAGAACCGCCTCCTGCAGATAGTTAGTGAGCACCTTAAATTGTCAGACATTGTACTATTTGAATGAAACAGATTTAATGCTTCGGAAGCAGCAAGCCTGGTAGTCCCATTGCCTCCACTGAGCACTGGAGGGTTTCCTGCTCTAGATTTTGCCTTTGTTTTTACCCAGGGTTGCCTCCACCCACGCTCTCTCCAAACTGGAGGGGACTAGCCGGAATTGTCAAGATTTAGTCAAATCACTCCTTTTTCTCTCCATTGCTTCTGGAGCGGGGTTAGGAGCTTTCTGTCCTGCCAGGATCTTCTAAGATTTCATTCCTTGCCTTTGACTTTTTAACCTTGTTAGCTGCTTTTGCTTTTGTTTTATCTTTAAAACAAACAATCCAAACTATAATTGTGTTTATTTCATTAAGAGAGTGAGATTCTGACTGTGTATCCTTCCACAATCTCACAATCTTAACCCCACATAATCAGAATCTGTATTTTTTTAGAAGGTCCCCTCCAGATACTTCTTGAAATCAGCTGTGTTTGGGAACAACCGTGTTAAAACACACAGACTCAGGCAGATGGGGGAGCCATCAGACCCATCCTCTGGTTAATTCTTCACAGGCTATAAATTTACCTCCTGGTGTCTTCTACAGTGGAGGGAAACTTCTCTTGTAATTGAGAGCCCTGCAGTTCCTTTGGAGAGCAGATGTCGTTACGATTGCATGAGATGATCTGAACATTCTCCTTTCTTTCCTGTCTCTCCCAGATGTGTGACAGCGTAGAGGAGGGGGTGGATGGGGACACCGTGAACATGTTTGTGGTGCACCCCACGACTCCTGCTCAATACTTCCACTTGCTCAGGAGACAAATGGTCCGGAACTTCAGGAAACCCCTCATTGTTGCTTCTCCAAAGATGTTACTCAGGTTCCCTGTAAGTGGAAAAAGCTGGTTGGAAGCCTTTCTCCTCTTGTCATTTTTTTTACTGCATTTTTTTTCTGTTTTCTCAATCTAATTGTAGTTTTAAATTACAGAAGCATCTTTATTAGTTTTCCCTGGCTTTACTGCTCCCTTTCTCTCTCACCTTTCAAGAACAACTGGAAATACAGGTAGCCCTCAGGTCCTGTAATGAAAGACAGGATAGAGATTTAATCACACTGGTGCCCTGGTCTGAGGGGAAACAATTTTATAGGAAAAGTTTAAAAGTCCAAAAAGTCTAAACACTACTGTGTTGATACTAGCAAGTTGGGAATTTGGATGAAAACAAGTGGTATTACTCATTGACTTTTGTTTAGATTTGTTCTGTTAAATGATTTATCATAAATAGATTCCTATTTCAATAAGCACAGCATCATAACAATATACCTTATTGTACACTGCTTTAAAATTATAAATTTTTAAAAGTATACATTTTGTCTTGGTTTACTTGAACTAAATGTTAAAGACACAATCTAATTTTTAATCACAAATATGTTAGTTTTCAATTGGCTGAGTTCAAGGTAATAAATACTAATAAACATTTATCTCATCTGCTTACTTTTTTTCAGTTTTACATAAGAATCTTAATTAGAATGAATATGCAAAAACCTTGTATTTATTTGGATGCTACTGCTGAAGTGAAATAGGGCTGTTCAGGACTATCTTTTGGTTTGCACAAAGATTTGAGAGTGTAGATTTGAAACTGAAGGATTTTGAAGAAAGTTGCAAGTGATTTGCTCTGACTGGTGTGGCTCAGTGGACTAGACGTCATCCTGCAAACCAAAAGGTTGCTGGTTTGGTTCCTCCTAGTCACGGCACATGCCTGGGTTGCGGTCCAGGTCGCTGGCTGGGGGCATGCAAAAGGCAACCGATCAATATATCTCTCCCTCTCTTTCTCCCTCCCTTCCCCTCTCTCTAAAAGTAAATAAATAAAATATTTTAAAAAAATTTTTAAATTTATTTATTTTTAGAAAGAAGGGAAGGGAGGGAGAAAGAGAGGGAGAGAAACATCAATGTGTGGTTGCCACTCGCATACCCCGTACTGGGGACCTGGCCTGCAACCCAGGCATGTGCCCTGACTGGGAATTAAACTGGTGGTTTTCAGGCCAGCGCACAATCCACTGAGCTACACTAGCCAGGGCTAAATAAATAAAATCTTAAAAAAAAAAAAGAAAGTTGCAAGTGTTTGTATTTTTAAGTGGTGCCTAGCATCTAGAGGGGAGTAAGAAGACACTCTCACGGTCGGCACTTGCGTGATCCTGGTGTGAACACCTTAAATTTTGCACTCCAGGCACCTCATCTGTCTTATCCTCATTCCAACTCTGGGAGTCAATAGCAAATGTAATAATATTAAATATCTCAGTATAATGTATGTGTATAACCATGTCTTAATTGAACTATTAGAAATTTTATTGAGACTCCTTTTTGCTGTTTGAAACCGAGATAAAAATTCATGTTCTGGCCCTAATATTTCACTCCTTGCTTCAGATCTAGTATATAACTTATCAAATAAAAGAAGCCTTATTCAGGAACCTTTCAAAATATCAGTGGGTATCCTGTATATTTTCAAGTGAAAACTACTCTTACTGAGTAGTCAGATATCTCCATTAAACATTTAAGTTCTTACCCCTGGCTGGTGTAGCTCAGTGGATTGAGCGCAGGCCTGTGAACCAAAGCATCGCCAGTTTGATTCCCAGTCAGGGCACATGCCTGGGTTGCAGGTCGTATCCCCAGGATGGGGTGTGCTAGAGGCAACCACACATTGATGTTTCACTCCCTCTCTTTCTCCCTCCCTCCCTTCCCCACGTCTCTAGAATAAATAAATAAAATCTTTAAAAAAAACACATTTAAGTTCTTTTATTTTTTTCTTTTATTTTTTTAGATTTTATTTATTTATTTTTAGAGAGAGAGGAAGGGCAGGAGAAAGGGAGGGAGAGAAACATCGATCAGTTGCCTCTCACACATCCCTAACTGGGAACCTGGCCTGCAACCCAGGCATGTGCTGTGACCACAAATCAAACCAGAAACCTTTTGGTTCGCAGGCCAGTACTCAGTTCACTGAGCCACACCAGACAGGGCATACGTTCTTTTATTAATTGAAAATAAGTATGACCATTATTCAATTCTGATTTCCTCCTGAAAATTTGATTATCTGTACAAAAGATCTGTCAGAATATAAGTCAACCCTTTCTTTTGATGGCCCGTTTGGGTGTGATTTGCCATATGACACACACAACTCAGGCTATGTGGATTCTGTGTGTCAGGTGGTACCTAAATCCCATTCCAACTTCCCACTCCACTCTGAATCCCAGCTCCCTTTGTTTCCTGTCACAGGAAGCAAGGACTAAGAAATAAATCTGGTTCTGAATGGAGAAAGATTACATTAATTAGTCATAAGAATAGCTGACTAGTTAATATTAATTTTTTAGGTTGTATCACAGTATTCCAGCATCAGGATGGCTGCCCACAATGTTCTTAGTCAAAGTGCCATGGACCTCCCTGGCCAGTGGGGCTCAGTTGGAGCATCATCCTGTAACTGAAAGGTCGTGGGTCTGATTCCCAATCAGGGCGCATACCCAGGTTGCGGATTTGATCCCCAGTCCAGGCATGTATGGGAAGCAGCTAATCAATGCTTCTCTCTCACATAGATGTTTCTCTGTCTCCCTTCCTCTCTTCCTTCCTCTGTCTCTAAAGGCAGTGACAAAATGTCCTCGGGTGAGGACTGGGAAAAAAAAGCCAGATATCCAGTTGGGACCTGGCTGTAGGGAAACTAACTAAATGATAGCAAAAGGAATCAAATCCCTAACCTGACTTTATCAGTTTTGTACTCTTAAGTTCTTTGCAACAAGCATTTTTTTAGATTGAGCTGATTAATACAATTTCTTTTCATTACAGAAATATTCACTAACTTTGTTCTGACAAATAGGTTTCACTTATAAATTATAATAAAAAAACTTAAAGTAGTAGTTGCTCTACCTTAGCTGTTTTTGGTTCATAATATAAATTCTATAAAATGTTGTCTCTAATTCCAAAAAATTAGAGCATACTTTTTATTAATAATGAAGTTGTATGACTAAATTGAAATTTTGATTCTTAAGATTTTATTATGGCACCAGACTAAAGGCAATCTTATGTAACTTCAGGGAAATAATTTATTCTTAAGTATTTGGAACAGAATATTTTTTTTGAAAGCTATTGTGTTTATTACTATATATGTTTACTTATGGTCCTAGGCGAGAATTTTGATACTGTTTCTTGGTGAAGATCCCTTAAGTAAAAGCATCTTCAGCTCCTTTCTACTGTTTAATAGATTTGTGGTTTTCCCCTTCCTCCTCAGGCAGCTGTGTCAGCTCTTCAGGAAATGGCACCAGGAACAACATTCAGACCAGTCATTGGAGATTCATCTGTGGATCCAAAAAAGTAATTTGATGCATACTTTTGTTATCATACTTGGCAGTTGAATTTTAATTGGTGGGAACTCTAGCTCATGTTAAGAAACACAAAGTGATCCATATCTCCTCCCTTGTAATATAAGTCCTTCAAGTGAGTGGAGTAGGAGCTATAATATGCATGGAAGAGTGAACTGGGGAGGCGTATGTTGCTAAAGAAGGCTTGCCAGGGCATGGCATGTGACTGAACCCAACTGAAGAGCCCTACTGCTTCATTAGTGAAGCATTTAAGTCTATGGGTTTCCCCTTTCTTCTGATACAGTTCTTAATTTAAGGTATTTTCCTCCCACCCTTCTGTCCTTTTTCTGCCCAACAGTGTTAAAAGTCTAGTGTTTTGCTCTGGCAAACACTTCTATGCCCTGCTGAAGCAAAGGGAATCTTTGGAAGCCAAGAAGCGGGAGTTCGCCATTATCCGAATAGAGGAACTCTGCCCTTTCCCACTGGACTCATTGCAACAGGAGATGAGCAAATACAAACATGTGAAAGGTAAAGGTTTCTTTGACTTTTAGATATCCGAAACCTATCGAAACTATCTCAAGTGAAAAAGAGGTTATGGGGACAGTGAGAGTTAGAAAATTGGATCTCATGAAATCTGGAGACATGAAAATAATAGTTCTAGAGCCAGTGTCTTCACGTGATTTTTAGTGTTTCTTTCAGCCTCCCTTGTCTCATATAAGACATCCCATTTCTTGAGAGTTTGGAGGGAATCACTGTCATTTGTGATACATCAGTTATAATTGTAAAGACAAGCCTTTCAACAAATGGAGCTAGAATAATTGGATGTTTTTATGCACCTTATGCAGAAATTAAATGAACATTGATCATAGACCTAAATGTAAACTGTAAAACTATGAAACTTCTAGAAAGAAAATGAATAAAATCTTTGTGACCTTGGGTTAGACAAAAAGTTCTTAGGTATAATATCAAAAGCATGCTCCATAAAAGAAAAATTGGACTTTATAAAAATGAAAAACTGTTGCATTGTGAAGGGCACTGTGAAGAAAATAAAAAGACAAGCCACAAAGTGGGAGAAAACATTTGCAGATGGATATCTGACAAAGGACCATCCAGAGTGTTCAAAGAGCTCTTAAAACTCAACAGTAAGAAAATATATAATCGGCCCCTGCTGGTGTGGCTCAGTGGATTGAACACCAGCCTGCAAACCTAAGGGTCACAGGTTTGATTTCCAGTCTAGGACACAGGCCTGTGTTTTGGGCCAGGTCCTCAGTAGGGGGTGCATGAGAGGGAACCACACGTTGATGTTTCACTTCCCCGATTTTTCCCTCCCTCCCTTCCCCTCTCTCTAAAAATAAATTTAAAAAAATCTTAAAAAAAAGAAAGATTTTCATATATGTGTATACATATAAGAAAATATATAATCCAATGTTTAAAAGAACTAAATAGGCACTTTACCACAGAAACAACTGGCAAATAATTAAATATATGAAAAGATGCTTAACATAATTAGTGATACTAGAAATGCAAATAACTCCAAAGTGAGATATGGCTACATATCTATTCAAATAAGTAAAATGAAAACAAAACAACAAATTGACTACCAAGTGATGATGAGGATGCAAAACAACTAGAACCCTCATTCACTGTCGGTGTAAATGCAAACTGGTACCACCACTCTGGACATAGTTTGTCTCTTATACAGCTGCACACAGAGTTACCATACCGCCCGTCGGTCCCCCTCCTAGGTGTTTACCCAAGAGAATGGAAAACATCTCTCCAGAAGGATCTGCATGTGAACATTTATAACAGTTTTATTCATAATTGCCTCAAACTGGACACATCAGAATGTCCTTCCACCTGTGAATGAATAAACAGTCTGTGTTATAGACCCTGGCCAGGTAGCTCAGTTAGTTAGAATGTTGTTCCCATATGCCAAGGTTGTGAGTTTGATCCCTGGTCAGAGTACATACAAGAATCAACCAATAAATGCATAAATAAGTGGAACATGTCATTGTTTCTCTCTCTCTCTTCCTATCTCTCTAAAAATCAATAAATTAAAAAAATAATAAAACAGCCTATGGTATATCCATACTCAGGGTCATAGTGCTCAACAATAAAAGAGAGTGAACTATTGCTATTGGCAAAATCACAAATGGAGTTTGCTAATTTAAGGAAGCCAGACCCAAAAGGCTAATACCGTATGATTCTATTTATCTGACATTCTGGAAAAGGCAAAACTGTTGGGCTAGGGGAAAGATCAGTGGTTACCAGAGATTGGGGGTGAGAGGAGGAGTTTAGTATTGTACAAAGGGACAAGGCAAGGGAATTTTTTGGATTAACAGAATTGTTCTGTATCATGATCGTGATGGTGGATACATTACTATGCATTTGTAAAAAAAAAAAAAAGACAAGCAAAAATGTGCCATATTGGAAAAATGTGTATGTATGTTCATAGTGTGTGTTTATGTTGTATATGTTCACTTGAGGCACTGAGATGAATTTTCTTGTTTTATAGATTTTATTTGGAGTCAGGAGGAACCTCAGAATATGGGCCCATGGTGTTTTGTTTCTCCAAGGTTTGAAAAGCAACTGGCCTGCAAGGTACTATCTCTGCCCCTCTTGTAATATTTTGATATCTTGTTTTTCATAGAATCCCAATGAATGGTTTTATTCCCTATTATCAATCCAGTTCTTTCAAGGATAAACTAAAATATAAAGTCTAGTTTTAGGCTATTCTTTCAAAATAAAATGCTAAGTGTTTATCAAGCTGTGCATACATACCAGTATCATGTAAAACAAAAAATAACTATACTTAGAAAAGTAAAAACCCTTCCTTGTGGGCGACTTTCCCACTAGTCTACTCAGCATTCTTTCCTTAAAGGTCAACAGCCAAGCCATTGGGGAGCTGAGTGATGAGCAGGCTTGTTTTACAATATGGGAGTAGAGACACCCAATGATGTTTGTTCCAGGCCCATCCACACAGTCAGAACCCCCCGAAGGCCAAATTCTTGTTGATTGTGCTGTAGGAGGGGAAAAGCAATGAGAAAAGCAGTTATGCCTCTGTTTTATCTTTCTGTTCTGCTGTGACTAGAACTCTGTTCACTCATTTGGTACTAGCTGGCGAGGCCCAAATAATTTTCACATATATATAACTCTAATTTAAGAAACTCTACAGCTCAAACCAACTAATAGTTACTGAAGAATTAAACAAATTCGAGAATTTACATTACCTTATTATGCCTGGAATTTAGTTGGTTTTTAGTTGTGACAATCTATTCTTTGTAAACCATTATTTTTCCAAAAAGGTGATGTGTGTTAAACAAGCTAAGAAAAATATGTACATCTCCTTGGAGGAACTAAGCAGAGTTCTGATAGGGTCACAATGTCATTTTATTTCTTTTCTGCCCCAATGCCAGCTCCGCCTCGTGAGCCGACCCCCTTTGCCAGTCCCTGCGGTAGGAATTGGCACTGTTCACCTGCAACAGCATGAAGATGTCCTCACCGAGACATTTGCTTGATGATTTGCTCTGAAGAAATACAGCTTCCTGTTAAGAACACTGTCATGAAAAGAAAGGCCTGCTTTTTTTTTTCTGTTAGGTAACATGAAAAACCTGTCTTCCTCTAAGATTTTGGGACTGCTAGACCATTTAATCTGGCATACGTGGAATACCCAAGGGAATCAGTACATAAATCTGACAAGTAACTTTTGTCCTTATATGTCCAATCACGTTACAATTTGGTTAGATCTGAGTGAGTGACAGAGCTAGGCTGTAGTCCAGATTTTTCAGTCTTCACTCATTCTCATTAACTGTATATGCCCAGGAAAGTTCTTTAGCCTGACTTTATAGCTACATATAGATTACCTCAACATTACCTCTCAATTTGTTTGATGGATGTCACTTTCATTAATTTTCCCCTTCTTTATTCAGAGTCTGATATTTTCATTTATGTCATTTTTGGTGCTGTTTTCCAGCCACTATGAAAAATATTTCACCAAACACTGTAGCAAAACTATATTATTCCTGATTTGTGTTTTCACGATTGTTGTTTTACTCATTATGCTTAAATCTCCGAGTGTGATTTTTTAGCATGGTATTATTAAGTTAAGGAGTTCTGGCTACAGTGAAATTGATTTGTGGTCTGCTTTGCCACATTATCTTTCTTTCCAAAATTGTTCTTGTGGTAATATTTTCATATTTTTAATTGGCTTTGGGTGTATGATATGGGGATTTTAGCCCCTAGGCTAATCAATCTTGTTTCTAAAAATCCCTGCTGCAATGTGATGTTTATTAGTGGTGCTTAAGGAGCACTTTAACTTTGACAGCGGGAACTTCCCAATGCCAGGTACTTGGGGATTTCCAGGCATCACCAACCTACTCCCTTATTCTGAAAGTAAATGGTAGTGGAAAACAGCAGCAAACTGTGCAGCTTTCCATGGCTTGGTGCTGCAGAGGCTCGACCATCGACCGTCCTTGTGCTGTGACACTGGTTTTCTCAGAAACAACTGGGGAAGTACTCGGGCACTGGAATGCCTTCTTCACTTTTACTGGCAACTGGTAATGTCTTTCCGAATCAATGTATAAGTTGTTCTGGTGACAGCAGTAGATTCAGGATTTGCGTCATAAATGTGCACATTAGTGCATTGATTTAACATTTCTGTAGTATTCATATCCCTTTTATTCCTATACACCTTAATGCTTCCTTTCTGTGCCAAGTCCTACTAATCATTTAATGTGGTGCTAATCATGTAAATCACTGAAATTACAAAGGTCTATTTAATGAGAATGATCATCAATGCTGTATATCATCAAAGTAGGAAAAAGTAAAAGTACAATGTCGTTTTATTTCAGATCTTTTGGTTTCTTGAGTTAAAAACATTTTAAAGTCTAAGCTCAAAATAAGATGGAAAACCAGATATTTTTTTCAGTTTAGTGTAGCTCTCTCCAAATTTCTAACTTTATACCTCACAAGTCTACTTATGATTTCCTGTTACATCTTCAACATGAGCCGTGAGCTGTGCGCCTTAGCCTTCTACTTTCAGTCACTACGGCAACGTGGGTCAGCACTTTGAATTCCTTTGCAGAAAGAGACCATTTCAAAAATTCCAAATAAAATATTCCTGTGATAAAATATGTAATTGAAAATATAATAAGGTAAATATTTTGCTTTATTCCTTTAAAAAATTTGATAATGTGATATTTATAACCCATTTATATCTGTGCTAAATTTCATATTCAATTATGAATAGAGCTCAAATTGGGTATTCAGATTATAGAAATGTTAAGAACCATGAAAAATTTTTAATTTTGTTTAAAATGGTACATTATTCTTTGTAAAAATAAAATTTTATTCCTTATAAGAATGATTTGGCTCAATTTTCCTATGTTCTCAATACATATAAGGAAGCATCCTATATTCTAAAGGATAGCCTTCTTTAGGCTGACTATAATACTTTTTTTATCCTTATCTGAGGATATGTTTTTTAATTGATTTTAGAGAGATGGAAAGGGGGGGCAACGAGAGAGAGGGAGACAGAGAAACATTGATCAACTGCCTCCTGTACACTCCCTGACTCAGGATCAAACCTGAAACCTAGCAATGTGCCCTGACTGGGAATCGAACCCACAATGTTTTGGTATTTGGAACAACACTCCAACCAACTAAGCCACCCAGTTGTGACGGATACCGTTCTGCAGTATTCATCCCTGCTGCGGATGCTCGTTGAAACACGAGAAATATCATACACAGAAACAACCATGATTCTGTGGGGGAATAGAGAGCATGGCCACTTTCTCTAGTGAAAATCACGCTGTTCCTCTACCCAAGTAGGTTTTTATTAAGAAAGCAGACTCAGTCTGTGGATTCACAGTCTGGCAAAAAGGATCAAAGGAAACAGGTGACTTACAAAGATGCTAACAAAACTCCTGCTGTGATTCTGGGCAGAGATTGGAGTTTTATCATATGAAAGGACTACATGGCTGAAAGGGCTAGTTTTGGTTTTCTGTCTGTGCCTTTAAATTCCAAGTAAATAACATCCTCCAGCAAACAGATCTCACAGGATCTTGCATATTCTATGTCCTAGGCCTGATTACCCTGGGGGTCCGCCATCTCCGGTCTGGGCTGCCCCTTTAGCTATTTTCGCAGGCTTGAGCCTGGCAGTCAGGAGACAAAGGCATTCAGGAGACTTGGATCTCTCATATCTAAGTACAAAGACTCAAGCTTAGAGGGGGCAGGGGTCGATGTTGATCACTCCTTCATTTCCACAGCCCCATGAGTCTCATCCCTGTAACATTCCCACATGATCATGTCTGTCTTAGGTTCATTCTCTATCCTAGAGAATTGTTACCCGTCATTGACTGCCGATCAAGCAGAAAGGAATGAGGCATATGAACATGCAGTGTTCATGCCAGGGAAATATGTTTTTTGTTTCCTTAGTGGCTCCTGGTCCGGAGGTCTCTCACTCAGCCTAAGTCACAGCTTCCTGAGACCAGGCAGGGTAGTCCCCAACACCCAGCCAGGGCTAAAGTTTTATTATTTTTAAAAATTCCTTGACTGACAATAAAAACAGTATCCCTTTCACAAAATCGAGGAAATATGGTTTAAAGAAATTACGAGTTACACAGGAAGTCACAGATTTAAAGGTGAAGACATTTGGGTCCTGATGTTCTAAAAGCTTTACCTACATTTCTATTGGATGTATTAGGATATTTGGTTTTCATCTTCAGCTTCTCATAGGATTCAGGCTAAAACTATTATATTTTTGAGAAATTTGGATAAAATGTTTAAATCCTCAATATTTATAACACTGTTACACAAAAAATTCCTAAATTACTCTATGGAATTAGTAGTTCATTGTCACATTTGTATTTAAATCTGAAAAAACACAATCTAAATAAAGCAGGCTATTATTCCCCCCCACCCACTGCCAATTGCAAAATCAGTTATTTTAAAAAACTTTTAGTATATAACTTAAGTGTTGCTTCACTGTGTCGTCTCTGATTTCTATGGAGAACCAGCCATAATTGAATAAAAATAAGAAATGACTCTATGAGAGTAAATAGTATTTCCTCAACAGTTTATTGGATACCTTATTGCATATATGACATTGTTCTGGATGTTAGAGATACATGGAAGTAAAAGATAAAATGGGTTACCTTCTGTTCTCAATGCACTAACAATTAATTTGAGAAGACAAGGCATTCTACTTGGAGACAGAGAAATGTTTTTGTTGGACAGACTAAAGCAGTGTAGAGAAGGTCAAGGAAGAGTGCTATTCCTAATGAATGCAGGTTAGGTGGCATATGTGGTTATACAAGGAAAAGTCATGAGTATCATGTAGTAGTGGAAATACTGGAAAGGTAATTAATAAAAGTTATCTAGAGTGTCAAAGATTATTCCCTGGCTCTCACCTGAAACATGGAGCTGCCCCAGAAATAGACAGTAAAGAGGGGTGCAGCCTACTCTTTTTCTTCGGTCAGTTAGATTTTCAATTTAGTGCATCTTTATTAAAAGGATGTTATATTCATGAAATTAGTGTCAAAACTATATTTAAGTCCACCATTTGCAGGTTACTGTAGATGATAGAAAAGTAAGAAGCTCTCTGCCAACTAGAAGTTTATGGTGTAGTAGTGAGATTAGACTGTAGTAGTGTGAAAATGACTAATAAAAGTATAACGAGGTAAGAATGAAGTCATAGGATGTGAGATTTTGACTATGGCAGATTTCATTTTCCAAAAGAGGCTAGAGCAGTATTTGTGTCCCAGACCCTTTGTAGTACAGGTTGCCCCAGCTAGGTTAGTTTTCTAGGAACCCATCTGTACTCACTGGTGTTGTTGTGAGAGGCTGAGTTTGGCTCCAGTGAATTTTTTTTAAAGACTCTTTCAATGTGTTTGCCTGTTTCATAATGGCATACCTGACTTCCCACCAAGACAGAAGCATAGGTAGATACACTTTGCCTCCTCACACAACCAAAAGAAGGACGACAACAAATTTCAAAACAAAAAATACAAGAACTGCCAGACAACTGAACTATAGAGGAGTTCAACAACCAAGGAGTTAAAGAAGAAACATTCATTCAGACTGGTGCGCTGAGACCAAGAAATACGGCCCAAATGAAATAACAGATCAAAGCTCCAAAAATAGAACTAAGCGATGAACAAAGAGCCAACCTATCAGATACAGAGTTCAAAACACTGGTAAGCAAGATGCTCACAGAAATGTTTGAGTATGGATGCAAAATGGAAGAAAAAAATGGAGGTTATGCAAAGTGAAATACAAAAAAAGACCACCGTATACAGGGAACCAACAGTGAAGGGAAGGAAACAAGGACTCAAATCAACGGTGTGGATCAGAAGGAAGAAAGAAACATTCAACTGGAACAGAATGAAGAAACAAGAATTCAGAAAAATGAGGAGGGCTTTGGAACCTCCAGGACAACTTTAAACATTCCAACATCTGAATCATAGGGTTTCCAGAAGGAGAAGAAGAGCAACAAACTGAAAACTTATTTGAAGAAATAATGAAGGGGAACTTTCT
>PVIA01013575.1:0-31555 GCA_004024845.1 Tonatia bakeri | reverse complement strand
CTCCTGTGAGGTGCTTCTCAGAGTCTCACAATGCCTAGTACAGAACTTGCATGCCCTAGACACCCAGATGACTGACTTGTTTTCATATTTATTTATTTGTCATCTACTTTGTTATTGTCATATTTAGTTGGTAGTTGTGAGCTAGTTTTGACTGAATATCTTCCATGTGCTAAGCACTTTGCATTAATTATTTCATTTAATAGTTACAACAAAACTCTGCGGTAGATACCGGTAAAGACACAGAGGCTTTAAGAAGTTTTAAATAACCTGCCCAGTATCAGAAGCAGTATTCCAGTCTATGGGTGTCTCTTACCCAAGCCTGTGCTGCATGTAGATCACTGAATATCACTCTCCTGGAGGCTTGAGAATAGACAAACACACAGAACCCCGAAGAGCAGCCTCAGAGGTATCTTGGTGGTTCCCCATTCTCCTGGAGTCCCACTGTAGAGCTCATCGTTCCCTAAAATGAAAGGCTTAGGGGCCACCAGTCAATTTCTTTTCCCCCTACCATTTGAGTGTGGAAGGCTCTCCTTGACCTGTTGTGTGGGAGGTTGCTTTCACCACAGTGACCCCACTGTGACAGTAAGTCCTTGGTCAGTTTGGGTTACCTGCCAGTTAAGGCAGTGTTCTCCTTTAGAAAGTCCCTCCAGAGAGAACAACCTCAGACCTGGGGAGTGGTTATTTATTTACTGTCTACTTGCCCAGTCGCTATTGGAGTTAGGAGGATATACACATGTGCCACCCCAGAATCTTCTCAGGTGGAAAGTCTTCATGCCCACACTCAATGATTGTCCGCCTACTGCCCCTGTGGGGTCAGGAACTCAAGCCAACCAGCACTCGTTCGGCCATGTCACTGTAAGAAGCAGGTGGCACTGACAACTCACTCACACTTACTTCAGTTCTTCTTCCCAGTTGGCTTTTGCTTGGGACACACAGCACGCACGGTGAAGACTGGAGCTGGAGGTCTGAGTGTTCTCTCTGGATCGGATGCCACTCCGTGCACGTCAGGGCTCAGCCATTTGTCCCCTCAGGCTCCCAGTCTCGGCCGACAGCGGGAGGATGGGCAAAGGCACTCGTCGCTCTCTCCTTCTTGGCCTGGAGTTTTGGGCGTGGGTGCACCTCCCACAGGAAAGGGTTTATCTGCAGTCCGAAGGGGGGTGGGGACCCTTGTAACACGTGGCCCCATCCAGAAGCACTGCAGTAGCACTGACACGTTTTATGCACCACTTCCTCTTTGAAAACGGTCAGAACACACAGTTCTTGTAAGTGCATGGCATCAGAATAGTAATCCAAAGCGGAGTGGATTCACACTCTAGACTTTTATTTGCAGAAGTGAAACATGCAGAACCTACAGGTAGAGCTGTTCTGATCTGTGCTTGTGTCCCTGCTTGACTGGTTGAAATCTTGGGGCAGGTCTCAGGCCTCTGTCTCTGGTAAGTGGCTCAGTCTTTGACCCAGATAGGACATGGCCAGATCAACAGAGTCCCCTTGAGACTCATGCCAAGTGTAATTATAGCCACAGGAGATGATTTATGAGCCATGTGTCATTGTTTCCATAGCTTTAAAAATTATTCAGGTAAACATGTTTCTTTGTAAATTAAAAGTATCTATGGGGTTTTGAATCGATGCAGTTTTTAAAAGTGAATGTCACTGAACAAAGCCAACAAATATTCCCTCATTTAGGCAGCTCAAATTCTAGATGGCCTTTGATGACAATCAGGGTAAAACTCCAGCTTCTGCCCATCCCAGAGCACAGCACCCAACTTGAAGCTCCCGCAGGAAGGGTCCTCCCACCCCCAGACAGCTGGAGTTGGCAGCCAATTAGTTAACAAAAAAGACCACAAAAATGTTTATGCTTAATCGTAACATGATATATATGTACCTTAAATATTTTTATTTTAACGTAAAGCATATAAATGCATATTCATTCACCGAACTTTTTTATGAGACCAAAGCACTTCTCAGGTGTGCTGACTGGAGTCTTGAGTGACCATGCTCTCACATAAACCCCGCCTAAAAGGCATTGTCTGCAACCTCCAGCTTCAGTCTCCTCCCACAGGAAAGAGATCTTTAAGGCACTTAGAAGCAGCCTGGGTACAGGATCTTCCAGTCTTCCGTGGGTAACCCACCCACACCTGGTTCAACAGTGGCTTTGCTTCAGTTGTAGCAACGTGTTTTCTCCAGCCTTCCAAAGCCTGCAGCTTAGATCGTTTTCTTTTTACACCCACATTTTTGTGCAGTGTACGTAATATGCTACCAAATTACATAATTACCCTGAGACGTACAGCTGGCAGAGAGAGGTTTGGAAACAGACCCCGAAATCTCACATCTCATCTGGTGGAGGTGGAAGCACAGGAGCATCCCAGCAACTAGACTGTTAGCTTCAAGCGTCAGCTTGGGAATCAGTCATATTTCACAGAAACAGCAGAGAACACTTCTCCATTTCTCAGTCTAACAAGTTAGTTACGCAGTGATCATTGGAGAGATCTCCTACTACACTCCAAAATGTGATCATAGCATGCATATTTGCACCCCCTAAAGCAGGGTTTCTAAGCCCGAGAGCTTGTGGTCCCGGTGGGGGGTGGGCTCAGGGGTTGTTAAGAGTTGGCAGCAGGTCTGCCTCTCTCTCCCCAGCTTCCTTCAACTGTAGGAGCTGCACCTTTATCTGTTTCACACATCTGATGACTGTGTTTAATTTTGAACAAAAGACTTAGAGAATGATTGTATCTTTAAGTAAGGGATTATTGGGGTGACTTGAGAGAGGAAAATTTAGATTTTTAGCAGCCTGTCATAAATTACCATAGATAGAGGACACCTGATAACATTTCTAAATCTTTTTAAAAGATGGATGATTTAAAATGCTTGGTTTCCACCTGATTTTTCCCCCATTAATTGTTTCTGAATAGGCATCATGTTCATTTCCTAGAGCTGATAACAAAGTACCGCGAGTGGGGTGACTTCAGACATCAGAGATTCATTATCTCATGGTTATGGAGTCTGGAAGTCCCGAATCAAGGTGCTAACAGGGCCATTCTCCTGAAACCCTTGGAGGGGTCCTTCCATCCTCACCCCAGTTTCTGGTGGCTTCATCCTGGGCATTCCTGACTTGCAGCTGTATCACCGTCCTCATCACACTGTGTCTTCACAGAGCTGTCTTCTCACTAGAGGACCAGTCATATTGGACTAGGGCCCACCCTACTTCTCCATGGCCTCATCTTAATGACCTACCTCTGCAGTGGCCTCATTTCCAAGCAGGGTCACATTCTGAGGTGTCAACATTAGGACTTTGACCTATTTGGGGGTGGGGGACGGAGGGTGGGGAGCCATTCAATGAGTAACAGGCACAAAGGATTTTCTGGGTATAATTTATAATTTTTCTCCCTGCCTCCAGCATCCTGAATTCCTAAAAAAAAAAAAAAAAAAAAAAATGAATAAAACAAAGCCTTTCAACATTTATGTCAGAGACGCCCTTGTGCTTGAGTAAAACTGAAATAGATCCTCTGGGAGAAGCCCTTAATGGAGGTGAGACAGTGTGGCCAAGAAAAGACACTGCAGTGACAGGAGCTGCCACATTTTGAGTGTTCACTCTGTCCTTAGTTCTGTGCTAAGCGCAGCACATCCCTGGTTTTATCTTTTATTGATCTCCCCTAAATTCTACAATGTGTCTCTGTTATTTTATATGCTTTAATTTGTGAGTAACTGAAAACATGCAGCTGTTAATTATCTTTAACAAGAAGAAAATGTATTGACTCCCGTGATGAGAAGGTGAAAACAATGTAGCCTTTAGGGTTGGCTGAAGCCAGGGGTTGCATCTTTATTTCTCTGCAATTCCCCAGGCTCCGCCCTCCTCCATGTGGCAGCGTTAGTGTGGGACATTGCACACCACAGCCTCCTGTGGAAGAGAAGGGGGTCACTTTAGGACAAGACCCCAAAAGGATCAAGAACATCCATGGAAGGACCCAGTCAACCTCCTGCTTGTCTCCTTGGCGTGAACTTGAGCTCATGCCCTGTTCTGAACCAAATACTGTCCATAAAAGGGGGTTGTACTCAGACCAATCAGATCTGCATCTGGAGGTGGGGAGGGGTCAGCATTCACTGTGCTCAAGGACTGCGCAGAGAATAGATGGATACCAGTGTAAAATTATGGTTCTCTTAGGAGGGGGAGTGAGGCGGTCTTTGAGTAAGCCACACAGCGTCCACCCCAGCAGGCTAGTGCACAGGGGAAATAACTAAGATTGAGGGAAGTTAACCAGTTCTTTCCAAAATCATGCAGCTCATCAGTGTGAGGCTAACTTTGAACACCCGATGTCTCCTACTTTCTCATCTGTGAGGCCAGTTCTCTTACTGGAATGGCAAAGCGCTTCCTGTGCTTTTTGGAGCTGTTGCATAGTCTTTGCTTCTTAGAAACTTGGTCTCCACACCCTTGACCATGTGCCTTCTAATGAGAGTGCCAAGAGTCTCTTAATGTGGCATGCCTTGGTGCATGAAAAAGGCCACCAAGGTGTTGAGTGTTCAGAGGGAATGCTGGGGCTGCTCCTGCTGGGAGAATGGACTCCCCACCTGGATGGACAGGCTCCAGGGAGCCACTGGGTTTTTAGCTTTGCCTTTGTGCTTTTATCACTCTGATCAAGATTTCAGGTAGGCTGGCTCGCTAGTAAGGATATCAAAAAGGGGTGGGGAGAGAGAGAGAGGGAGAGAGAGAGACTCCCCCCAACTTTGCAGTTAGCCTACTTGGGTACTTTTGAGAAGAACCTCTCAGGAGACCCTTGCATTGGTGGGCCACGGTGGCATTTAGGTGGCTAAGCAGTCACAGGACATCTCTGACATGGGTGAATGAAGCTTCCCTGCCGGCCTGGCATCCCACTCAAGTGGTAAGAAAAGAAGACTGAGTTTCCTCATACCTCCACCCTGGGGATGGCCTGGAGTTTGGGCTCTAAGCCTTGGTTGAACTATTTCTGCTGGTTTCCTTTAGAATTTCCCTGGCCCTTGGCTGTTTGATATTTTTTTCTCCTGTCTCCAGTGGAGGATTAGAAAATCCAAAAGTTTTTCAAGGACGTTTCCTCTTGTGAGCATCTATATTGTCGAGGAGAAAAAAATGATTTTGCCCATTATTCACCTTCATGCTAATTGTTTCTTTTTTCATCTCCTAATCTTCAAAAGCACATGTTTCCATTTCCATTTCAATCCTTTCAATTATTTGCATCCAAAGCAGAAACAATCCCCGTGTTATTAACTTTTACAATGCCCCCAAATGAACAGCTCTCACTTTGCCTTACCTAGCCATGCCTGACGGCTCTTTTCTCTGGGTGGGTGCTCCCACCAGGCTGGGCTTCGGAGTGTGGGCAGGGACAGGAAAACAGCGTGGACGCTGCTGAGCCCTGTGAAGCCAGTGCCCTTCCCACTTGCAGAGTTTCTGGAGCCAAGGCGAGTGTTCTCTGCCGCTCAGACCGCTCTGGCTCCTGAGCCCATGTGTCAGCAGCCTTGGCTCCCCCGTCTTGGTTGGAGGAAAGTCCAAAATTACAGTTGCACATAGTAAGCTTGTAGGATTCCAGGAGTGTGACTTGCACCTGAGTTGTCCCCAGTTCTCCCCATTCCCACGTCAGGCTGGCCCAGTCTCTCCAGGACCTTACTGTCTCCTCCCGGTGCCACAGTTTCCAGGAGTGACACCAGCCCCTGCTAACACCCAGACCCACGCAGAGCTCCTGGGCTTCTCCAGGAGAACTGGGTCAGCCCGTTTCAAACACATCCACAGCCAAACCTCTTCTTTTCTTTTTTTTTTATTGTGATTGTTCAAGTACAGTTTTCTGCCTTTCCCCCCATTCCCAGCCCACCCCCCAGCCCTCCCCACCTCCCTCCCCTTTCCACCCCCACCTTGTGTCCTTTGTCCTTGTTCCTGCAAACCCTTCACCCTTTTCCCCTGAAGTGCCCTCCCCTCTCCCCTCTGAAACTGAGGACAGGCTGACAGTGACCAAACCTTTTCTTAAAAAAAAAGAAAAGTTAAGGGGAAGTTCAGCATATGATGGAGATAAAAGCAGAACTGTTCTCCCCCAAATAGGAGGGGCAACCGGAGTCTCGCTCCTCGGCCCTCTGAGAGGACTCCCCCCACCTCTGCTGAGCACAGTGTAAAGATCACAGACCCCAAACCAGGGGCCCACATCCCCCTCTCCAGCCCCCTGCCCTCTCTGCCTGGCAGTTGGAGACCCCAAACCTCCCGAGTTTGTCCTGTGTCTGGAAGAGTCTCATGGAACAGCCATTACCATGGAGATGGAGCCCTTACATGCAGGAGAGCTTCACCCCCATCCTGTTGCCCTGGTGCCGAATCTGCCCCCTCCCATGGGCTGTGTTGTCCACATGCCTGTCACGCAGCTCACCCGAGCACAGATAGCATTTCCCAGAGTTTTTAGGTGTGCGCGTGCATACACAGGCTTGGGTGGCTGTTGCTCATACAACCGTGATGGGACAACCATGATGGGACCGCTAAGTTCTCACCTTGGAAGGTTGGTGGGAGCAACCATTCATCGTCCCACCTCCAAGTTCCCAGAGAAGGGCCTAGACTTACAGCTCTCCCAGTCTGTCCACTAGAAAATGGTCTAGTCTTCCTAGAAGACAGTGACTAGTCAGTCCTGTCTGGGGCGTCTCAGACCAAATGGATTGGTAGTGTCCTTGAAAATGCTGCACAGAGCGGCGCTCTGCTCCTGTGAAGTCCTAGCCACAGAGAGCCTGTGGCATTGTGGATAGTCAGGTCTAAGCAAGCTGGGAACACGGCCACTTCCAGCCTGCGGCCTAGACTTCTAACGTCCTATCCAAGTAGGAAGAGTGGCATAACAGGTGTTTCGCAGCCCCGCCGTCTCTGACTGCTCTGAGAGAGGGTAGCTGGGCCACAGGGACACCTCAGGGTGCTTCCATCACTGGGGTGCCTCTCTGGCTTGCTAGGCAGACAACTCTTCTTGTCTATTCAGGGTCGATTCAAACAAAATCCCTGAGCCCTGGCTGGAGGCTTTTCTCTATCCACTGCCTGCAGCACCCAGGAGGATCCCTGAGGCGGAAAGCAGGCATTTCTCATTCATCTGTCAAGTCAGCAGACGTTTACAGAGCATTTTGTGTGCGAGCCACAGAGTGTGGTGCCGGGCATTCAGAGATGAATTGACTCAGCGGGCCGAGGAATTATGGCGAACGTCCCTATAAAACATCCCAGGGACCCCTGGATGTTTAACACAGGAAAAAGCATGCAATCAGCTCTGGTTTTTGTACTGTCTCTGCCGTCTGGATCATCCCAGCAAGCTCTTTCTTCAGCAGAAACATAGACCCCCACAGACCCTTCCAGTGTCGTTTCACTTAGCACGTGATTTCCCCTTACCTCCAGAAGGGTAAGCACAGTCAACCCTTTTCAAAGAGTTGTCATTAGCGGGGCCTGAATTAATGGCATTTTTATCAATGCATTTCAAGACTCCCAGTTAGCAGTACGTAGACTTCTTAGTCCTAATGGACTTTTCTCCCCCTCCATCTGTGAGTCTGGAAGCGGCAGAAAGGGATCAGGCATATTCCTGTCTCCTAGTGCTTATCACCCGATCCTTGAATTGTCCTTCAGCTAATCAAAGTTCTCCTTGAGGGAAGAAAAGAAGGAAACTAATACTTACCAGGAGGGACACTGAGCTAAGAACCCCCTCTCTCGTGTGGACAGGGACCATGCTCTATTAACCTGTGTCTAAATAGTGCCTCGCCCGCCTCTTCACACACCCACAATAAATGCTTTATGAGTGAATGGATGAATGAGGTTTACCCTCTACAGAGCAGGCCGCCTTCCCTCTCAGCACACCTTTGCCACCTGGGCCCAGGTAACTTCATGGAACATCTGGTTACCTGAAACAGTGCCTTATAGTATACAGGTTTCTGATTTTCATACAGAAGTCCCTAGTATGTAACGGTTGCTCAATTGCTATTTAATGCACACGGAAGGTCATTTAAAGAACCCTGTGAGGTAGGTAATACTACTCTCCTTTTCACGGAGGTCACTCTCTGTTTCCTCAAGGTCACACCACTCATGTTTTGGATGTGTTCAGGTTACTCGCGTTGCAGGTCTACTATGTATTGGGTGTGCCATATGTGTGGTTTCATCCAACAACAACTCTGCAGAGTTGATGTTGGTGTTGAGAGTGGGGAGATTTTGAAACCGAGGACTTGAGAAGGTAAATGAATTTTATTTAAGGCCACAAGTTCTTACACGAGAGGCCCCTTTGTGATGTCTGTTATAGCGCAAGCAGCCAGCACTAGTCCTAGGGGTCTGACCCTCTGGGATGAGTCCCAGAAAGCCGCCTTCCATGTTCTAAAGGAAGTGCTTTCCTTCCCAAAGTAGCATCTGACTTTCTCACCATAAGAAGGTGCTCAATAGTGTGACCATGGCCAAAGTTTCCACCTTATTCAGGTTCCACATTAAAACTAAATGCATCCACTAACAAATTGATACCAATGGACCAAGTGCAGTAGGAAAGCCAGAAACTCGTTTCCATTGACCTCTTTCAATGCTAATATATGATGGAGATGGGGGTGGGGGTGCGGGTGGAGATGGAGAAGGAGATAGAAATGGGAGGGGGATGGAGATGGAGGAAACTAAAGGTCCCCATATCCCACCTAACGGGTGAGTCTCTGAGAAGGCCAGCAGACTTGGCCTGCATGCCTTCCTTGTGCAGAGGGGCAGGAAGCAGGCCTTTCCCACCCTGGAGAACACACTCTGACATACAGATATTTTACACAGGCCTGATTGGGAAACAGTTGAAATGGCCGATACGACGTGGTTGGAATGATAGACTTTCTCATTGGGAGAGGAAAACAGAGTCAAGTTTATGTTTAAAAAATCAGTGATGCGTTTCTGAAAGCACAGCATTACCAAATGACGTATCTGACATGCTCTGTTGAAGATGACTTTCTCCTGTCTTAAGGGGCAGTTCAGTTGTAGGGACCAGCATCTCTGGAACACAGGTGTGAGGAACACAACACAGTGTGTAGCTTGGGGGGCTGCCCACAAAAGGCAACTCAGTGAGTTAAAGGCACAAGTAATGTTAGTGACAGTATAAGGAAAACAAACCTTCAAAGGTTCAGAAATGTGAGCTTGGACTTGGGAGAATGGCACAGAGGTAGACTTCCAACTCTTTTCATCTTAAAAAAGGCACATCCCAAAATATTACAGTATATGCATGCCGAATACATTTCACTGAATCTGTAATTTGGAAGCCAAATAGAGCTTTTGCATTTCCTAACATTCGGTCTGCTATTAATATTATTAATAGAACTTCCTTGGGCCCCAAATATTCCACTTAGAATTTCTAGACACATGCAGGACTGTGGATGTTCCCTGGTCAGTAGCAGCAGGCTGGTGGGCTGGGGGCTCTGGAGCACCTGGGTAGTCTGTTCAGTTGCATTACAGAGAGAAAGCTCTTGCCTCTCACAGACTGGATGTTGCTCACCTCTCTTCGCTTGGGGTTGACCAGTTCTCACAGCAGGGGAGCTACCTAACGAGCAACATAATCCCCAAACATCATTTAGGCCCTTGTGGAGATGCATTATTTCATTAGGCCATTCTGTCTTCTGAAACAGCAGATTATGTATTCTCTCAATGGCTCCCAGTGGGGTGTGCAGAGCTGATGAATATCTTCGCTTGTGCTTTGGGGAAAACCCATTGACCAAACAAGCTGGAGCCCCGCATCCAGGGGACTCGGTGGGAAGGGGCGTTTTCACATGCATTCGGAAACCAAGGGAGTAGATGTGGTTATCACGGACTTGACTGTTTAACATTCCAGTATGCCTTGCCAGCTACTTTTGTATTGTTCTGCTGCAGTGACTTAAAGAATAAGTTCATCAGCCGACTGAACCTCTCAGTGTTCATTCATTCTACAAGTATTTACTGAGTGCCAACCATTTAGAGCTGGACCACACCGAGCATGGAGCCAGAGGACATTAGAGTGCTGAATAAAGGTTTGAGGGGTGGTGGTCAGGATCGTGGTATATTTTCCCACTAAGAAATAGTATATGACAAATGTAATTCCAACCTGGAGTGAGAAGTTTCCTAACAAGTGCCTCGATGTGGGTCCACCTGTCTTCAGAAAACTCCGATTGGGAGGCAGGAGGCGTGGCAGGAGGAGTGAGTAGGGGCGGGCTGTGCTCAGCAGTCTGGCCACCTCTGGACACTGGGAAGAGCCAGCAGGAGTCCGCAGCCAGCTCTGCCGCTGTCCACACTGAGGCCACTCCTCCAGGCAGCAGTCAGGCGTCCGTCCAGGCTTTGGTGTCTCACCGAAGGTGTCTTGACCTTTTCTCCTGTTTGGTCCCCAGTCTGCTGCTACTTACTAGTCATGTGACCTTGAGCAAAGCCCTTAACCTGTCTCCACTGGCCTTTCTCCTCTAATGTGGAGGTAATGTCCCTCCTGCTAGGGCAGGTGAAGCACTTAGCTCAATGGATGGCCAGAGAAAGCTGTCCAGGCATCCATGGCTGGTGTGGCAATGCTGCTCTGGGTCCCTGCTGTCCTTCTCATGCCCTGTCTGCATTCGTGCATGGGCACAGTGTGTGTGAGCACACAAACACACACTCTGGGGTTCTGCAATGTCGAGTGTACAGAACGTGTGCTTTGGTACCCTGTTGCCATTCAGAAAAGCTCTCTTTCACATGCAATCTAGTTGGAAAAAGTGTCTTCTTTCTCTGCAGGAGTCTTGACTCCCTGGAGCCTCTGCAAACAGCCCTATGGGTGGGATGACTGACTGTACTTAGACTGTAGCTAATGTTTACAGTCAGACCAGGTGTGGGGCTGGAGGGATGGCTGGCCGACTCTCCAGAGGCAAGCATTGTAAACCAGGCCATGGGGACCACACAGGGCCCGAACTGGAGGTCAGCGTCGTCTTTCTGTTGCAGTGTTGCTGCTCCTGCTGCTTTTCCGGTCAGTACTTCCTGGCTGGG
This sequence comes from Tonatia bakeri, assembly GCA_004024845.1. Taxonomy (NCBI): domain Eukaryota; kingdom Metazoa; phylum Chordata; class Mammalia; order Chiroptera; family Phyllostomidae; genus Tonatia; species Tonatia bakeri. Next base: position 20,613 of record PVIA01013575.1, on the reverse strand, counting down.
GGTAAAAGAAAGACAGCAAGATGCACCATTCTTATCAGAGACTCACCTTTCCAAACACAGAACACTGTTTGTACATCACTGACGCTGTTTGCACATGACTTCCGGACGGCTCCTTTTGAGTGGTTATGCTAAATGACTTACTTAAAGCCCTATGGATTGGATGGGGGAGGGTGAGCATCACTGTCAAAGCCCTGGAGCCTTCAGGGTAGGAGGTAGAAGGAGATTTAGAATGTCTTAAAACCATCCTATTCTTGGATAGAAGTGCAGATGTCAAGAGACAGCCAGCTTTCCGTTTTCTGGGGCAGGAGGAAGACGCATTTATGAATCCTGGAGTTAATCTTGAAGCTTCACTTGAACCAAAGGAGCTTATGTTCTTAGTTAACAAGTGACAAAAAAAAAATGAAGCTTCCGAATCTTCTTTTCCCTCTTTTGCCTTTTGAGATTTTCAGAGATTTACCAACACCCAAGGAAAATAATATCCCTAAGAGATGAAATTCAGTTTTCTGAATAATCTGAGGTTGATTGACATGATTTATTCAGGTTGCGTTCAACTCTGTCTTCTCAGAAGAAGTGAGATCAGCTCCCTACTTTCTGCAATTTGAACCCCCAAATCTCTCCCCCTTCAGCCTATGACAGTCGTTAAAATGACAGTCCTTAAAAGTAACCAAATTCTTTAAATATATAAATAGCCCACGAGCCTCCATCAGTCATTCATATTCTAGTATGAACTAGTTCCTTCAAGTTTGATTTCTAGAGTTACACTAATTGTATGGGAGAAAGGAGCATGGGTTCTTCAAAACGCCAAATGGTTTGGTACTGTCTCCCAAGGGCAGGACTGGTTAGAGTACCACTGGGGCAAGTTCTCAGTTTTGGGCTACCTGTGGACTATCAGCTTTCCACTCTGCCATGCCAGCCTCAGGCTTCTGTATCCTGATCAAAATAAGATGCAGCAGGCCGCACGTAGAGAGGAGAGGCCGATCACTGCACTACGCTGGGCAATGGCAGGGTGCTCATGAACACGGGCTTCATTCATTTACTCTCTATTTATAACTGATGCAGCATTTGAATGGTCTGGTCCTGGGAACAACAAAAGGTATTGCTATTCTGCACTCAACCCACACCCAAAAAGAAATCTGCAGGATTATGTCTTGATGACACATGTGGGAAAGTCTGTGCTCAGCTTACCCGAAGTGGCACAACTGAACTGTGGTCCGTTTTGGATTTGGGTCGGGCTCTGCCTGACGCCGTGTCCATGCCACGTCCCTGTGCACCACACTGCATCTCTGGGAGCTCAGAAATTGCCCCAAAGCTCCCCACTTGCCCCTGTCTATCAGCAACCACAACTGGTGATTGGAAATGTTTGAGTAAACCTTGCCAGTCGTGGGTCCCTCGCACTTCCAGGCGAGAGTCAGAAATTGGCTTAGGTAAAAGCAAAGGCAGCGGCCGCTGCAGGTGTGAGACTTGGAGCCATGTCCTGCACACCCAGTCTGTGGGCCTGACCCATCGGCCTGCTCTTCTCCCATTGGCCAACCCGTGGGTTTTGTTGCCCAAGGTGGTGAGGGCCTGGACACATGACCTGACAGAAGTTACTCATATTTGTTAAATTGGAAGCAAGCATCGCCTCAGAGGGCAATGAGAGCAGCAATTTCCATTGAGTTAAGAGGGTTGGGGAATAAAGGAGGGATGCAGATTCATGAAGTGTCAACCACTTGTTTGTCATGTTCTGAGTCCTGGTCCCCCCTCTGCCATTTTTTTGTTTTTTGGGGGTTTTTTTGATAGAAAATAGTGTTCCTTTTACCCTTTCCTAGATATTCCAACAAAAACAGTGGAAGGAATCCAGGAAAATCAGTAGATTGATTAGGGGCACCAGTGCGAGGCGTAATGAAGCCACAGATAGTTAGTGATGACTTTTCTCACAGTGGGGAGGCAAGGTTGATTATAGCTGCATCCTTGGTGTTAGTCAAGGATTAGCCGAGAAAGATCCCAGAAACTTACTAGCACTCATGAAAACAAGGGTTCCTATATGTTGGGTTGTGGGTGAGAAATAAATTCTAAAGGCTATTCCATGGACTCCATGTTTGAGATTTTGTAAGCAGGTATCACATGTAAGTGACCTGTGGTTCAAGGAGAAACACTAGGTTAAGCCAAGAATCTTGAAGTTTTTGGCTGTTAATAAATCAATCTTTCAATCCTCCCTTGGCTATTAAACTCATCACTAAGGAACATCTCCTGAGGCAGGATAGCATAGTGACTAAGGAACCTGGGGCCAGACAGTCTGGGTTCAAATCCCTGCTCTGCCACTCGTAGAGTGGCTCTAAGTCTGGCTCCAAGCAAGCTGTCCATTTCCTCACCTATAAAATGGGGATCATAATATCTACACCCTAGGGCTATCGAAACAATAAATAAATTAAACCATGTAAAGTATGCAAAACTGTGCCTCGTGTTTGATAAGTGCTCTGTAAGTGGTAAGACTATATTGTTGATATGATTTTTGACACTAAAAGACTAGCCATCTTTTTAAATGGTGCTAAGTACCTACAGACAACTCCATAGGACCCAATTTCTCCAGGGCAAATTGTTTGTTGTGTGTTTCAAAATAAGTTACTATAGGGATTTAATTTTCTCCAGCATGTGTGGAATTAGGACAAATTAATTTAAAAAGCAGGAAGCAGTAAGTGGTGGGATTCCGTTGCATGAGATATATAGAAAAGTATAAATCCTGAGAGCCAGGTAGGAATTTGAACATCGTGGTTTGGGAACGTAGAAGCACAGGCCTGTGGGATTCAGACATTTGTACACGAAATAAAACCACCAACAGCAGATCAGAGGGGCCCTCCCCACGCCCCTCTCCCCCACCGTCTATTGGGAGCAGGCACAAATGCAGCTTCACAGAGATGAAAGTACGAGGCACTGAATGCTGTTTCCTCTCCATCCCATTTCCTCACACTAAGAGGAGGAAGGGGAAGTTTTTAGTACAATTCTGAGTGAAGCCCAAAGCTAAGAAGGGCTAAGACCTGAGGTTCCTGCCTCGGTGTGCAGGGGACAGCTGTCCCGTGGGACTCTGGGGGCCCATGCCAAGAGCTCACTGCTCCTGACCCAGCCACACACAAGACAAAAGGAAATCTTGCCCCCCTGGGTTTAAAAACCCACAGCCATCCTCATCAAAGAGACAGGAGTCCAGCAAGACCTGGACCCTACCCTTGTTGCTAACTCGGTGGGTGACCTTGAGTGAGTCACTGCAGGCTGGAGCTTGGTTCTGCTTCTGTCAAACGCAGGGGCAGGCTGGGTCTGAGCCCTGCCCTCCTGTGGGACAGTCTGCCATTGTTCTGATGGCAGTGAGTTGTGCTGAGACTTACACAGCAGGGTAGAAATGAGGACAGAGGCTCAGTCACGAATTCGTTCTTCCCTCCATGCCCCTCCTTGCCTTGGGCAGCCGGGCTCTTCCTTATGTAACGTGGTCAGGAAGGAGGAAGGCAGGAAGGTAAAAATATTACCTGCAGTTGTAGCCAAGCCAGACCGCGTTGGGTTCCGGGGACAGGGGGGATGGAGACAAAGGGGATTTGGAGGGAAACAGGGAGGAACAGAACCCTGGCCCGGGCGCTCATCTGTATTCAGTGTTCAGTGTGGCTGCTGGGCCCAGGGTTGGAAAACCAGGCTTCGGGGTGAGGCTGCCAGGGAGATGCATCCATCACCGTGGCTGAGAGGCTTTAATTTCCCAGAGACTGTCATTAAACAAATTTCTGCTGCAGCCTGGCAGCCCTCGCAGACGTTTGTTGCAAGAAAATGACGACGAGGTGCTTTGTCTGAGGAAATAGCCAGACTGGGGTCGGGATTCTTAATGGCATGTGGACCTTTTTGCCTTTCAAAAAATTGCTTGTTAGAAAATTCATTTTCCGGCCTATTTTTGCAATTAGAGTTGGATGGGCAAGGATACAGTGAACAAAAACGGTGCACGTACTTGCTAGGCTTTGAGGCTGGGAATTAGGGGTCCAGCAGAGGTGAAATGAGTGGGGACCCACAGAGAGACCAGATGCTAGGGACTGAATGACGTGGAGGGAGGGTTTGGGGCCTAAGAAAGGATGCCGTTCCTGGAAGTTTCTAGCCGTTACCTGCCGGGAATCCAGTCCTTTGATCAATGGAGGGCTTATCTCTGTCTGCAAGCAGCAGCCAGCCTGCAGAGGCTGGGCAAGGCCAGAGCAGGCCTGACAGGCTGTGCTATATATAGATGGCAGGGTTCCTCCTCCCAGCCTTTGGAAACGTTCGCGCACCCAGAGAGTCACGAAAAAATGATTGCGCTGTCTGTTCCTTGAAGTATAAAAATGGCTTTATTTTTAGACATGACAGTGTTGTTTTTTTTTTTTTTAAACTACTGGCAGTTGTCTTCAGATTCAACCGTGGAAAGGAGAATAGGGCAGCCTAGGGCAGGCTCAGGCAAACAAACTTCGTGAGGGGTCAAGGGTTTCTCAGCCTCAGCACTGCCCTCAGCACGGGGCTGGAGCCTTCTGCATTGTGGGGTAAGACATGCCTTGTGAGATGCGTAGCAGCGTCTCTGGCCTCTACTCCCGGGATGCTGGTACCACCCCCACCTCCAGTGAAGATGACCAAACAGTGCCAGATGTTCCCAGTGGGGTGGGGGCAAAATTGTCCCAAGTCGAGGCTAATGCTGAGACAAATGCGACCTTTCCCATGAGCCCTGTTCTCCATTTATCTTCAGGGACCAGCTCTTTCCCCCCAGACCACTGGTCACCCTGTTAGACCTGTCTTCCAGTTGTCCACTGCCTCCCACCCCCACCCCTGCGGGAACACAGTTCACCTCTCTTCTCTGATCGCTTCCATTAGCTGACAGACATGCCTCCCTCTTCCTTTGCCCCACAACATGCAGTAAGTTTAATGCACACTGTTCTTGTTATGAAATGTCTGCATTGTATTTACCAGATACATGTCCGTTAAGTAAAAGTTTGCCAAGCGTGCTGCTTCGGCAGGGGGAAACTCATTTCCGCTCGGAGTCTGTGTGTGTTTCTTCGGGCAGCTCCAAGAGGACCTGTTCATCCACAGGTCTCCATGGCAAGGATGTTTGTACAGCATCCAGTTTCTTTCACACCAGTGGGAGGACCCTCATTTCAAAGCCCCTCGTGTAAGACAGAGGAGAACAATGCATCCTGAGAGGAGGGCACAGCCTCCAGCCCATGAACTTGCCATCTTCTTGCTCCCAGCTCCAACACAGCCCCAGAGAAGAAAGAGAGACATTTCTCCTAGCAGAGATGAGCCAACCCACGAAGTCAAGACCAGGACCACGGGGCAGCAGTCTAAGAGACAGATGTTTAACAAGCTCTAAACTGGAAATTGGGAAGTAGAGTCTGATTGGAACAGGCAACATTTAGAAGAGTGACAGTTCTGACGCACAGCTCGGACGGCCAGCTCACACCGTGGTTGCAGCTCTTTGGTGGTCCCCGCAGGACGAACCAGGCTTCCCTCTGCCCAGCCCCCTGCCGTGGGCCCCAGCAGTCCACAGCCCTTTTCAGTTTGCCCAGCTCGCCAGGCTGTTTCGTATCTTCATCTGCAGTGTCTCTCCTGTCCCCTCCTACCTGGGAGAGTCCCACTCATTGCTCTTGACCTAACCCGAATGTCTTCAGTGCCACCTCTCTCTCTAATAACATGCGGTATATTGTTACCTAGGTTGTTCCCATGATACGTTAACATCATTTACGTCCTTTCTGAATTTTCAATATTTGGTACAAAGTAGACACTCCCTGAATGTAAGCGAATGAATGCATGCATCATCCCAATCCCATAGAAGTCATTTAGGCTATGCCCCTCTTAAGAAGAATATTTTTAACACACATTCACTTCAGTTCTAATTTTTCTAAGGTGCCTTGAAATTTCTAAGGTCCCCACCCAACCTCTTCTGCTTTGCAAACTCTAGCCAATTCTAAGCCCACCGCCCTGCCCTCTGCAGCATAGCCATCCAACACAGGGGGGCTTTTATTGCGGTCCCCCTCCTTGTGTGGTTTTCAGTTGTCACGGCACCCCAGGAGCTGTCTTCCCCAACCTGATGCTGCATTTCCTCTGTACCTTTGTCCCCCTACCTATCAGACAGAATAGAGACATGCAAAGTTTCTCTGCAAGATGGGAGCCGAATTTCAGAAGAAATTTCACTCACTGTTAGGTGAACAGACCTATTCGTTCTGTAAGTTGGGTTCTGTCCTACGCATATGACTAACATCTCTTTCTCTTCATTAATTAAGTGACTAGCGACCTCATATTTCCACTACCTGGGAAACATGCTGTTGTAGTCACGTGCTGGGAATCGGGGAAGCCCACGAGAGGCAGAGATGGCTTGTGGGGGAGTCTGGACAGGTGTGCAGAGGAGGGACAGGGCTGTGCCAGTGAAGTCCTTGCCCACCTCAGCTCTGCCCATCTCGATGTCAGTCTCTGGTCGTTCATCCTCCCTGACCATGTTAATTTTGTTATTCTTACTCATTACTGTGCTTCAGAAAGACAGGGGGCACCATAAACATGTCCCATAGAAAATATGGCATTGGGAGGAAGTGTTAAGCTAACACTCAGTTAATTTTTTTAAAGCTATCATGAAAGACAAATGTGAAATGGAAGGTTTTAGACCTTGCTTCCTGCTGGCAGCCAAGTGCAGCGTCCTCAGTGGACATGCCTGGAACTGAGCCACCGTGTCCCCTTGCTGCCCTCACGGCACAGGCAAGTTCATTGTTAAGTCATATTCTTTTATAAGATGGAGGCTTTGATTTTTTTCTCTGTCTTCCTTGTTTTCCTTCTCCATCAAGTCAGGTTAGGGAAGATTTCTTAATTTTCAGAAGGAAAAGATCCAGGATCCAAGAATAAAGCTAATTATAATGACAAATTGACCAAAATGAGAAAAATGACAAATAATCTGTAGGCTGAAATTTTCCCAAAAGCCAAGAATAAATAAAATGTCTCCTAAAGTGCCTGGTGGAGGAGGCTAATAAAAGAACTCTATTATCTGTTGTTTTTTTTCCTTCAGTCTGTGACATCTTACTTTAAAAGGGAAAAAATTGTAAAAAAAAAAAAATTTAAGGATGTAAAGTGAAACAACAAATAGAGGTTTGTGAGCTTCTGTGGATTTGGAGGTTGAGAGGAAATGTGTTCAGAGTAAAACACTGAGGAAGCTGTAGGTTCGATTTCAGGAGCAGTGTCGCTCAGCTTGGCACCTCTCATTTGTGTTCCGTTGCTTCAGCATGACTGCTGGACAGCGGACCATCTACTTACCACTGTTGGAACCTCTAACTGTTTTATCACAAATAGACACCATGCTTTGTTTCCCTGAAATTTGCCTCATTCCTGTAAGGGAGCACAAAGGAAAAAAAACAGCTAGCAGGAAGCAAATATATAGAATTCCAAGGGTGTAACAGGGAATGGGGGAAGTTCCCCGAGATTCTAAGCCCACAGCTCAGGGAAGGAGCTGCGCATGCGGAGGGGCTCTGCCACCCTTGGGAATGACTCAGCCTCACCTGGGTCCTTTCTAGTAGCAAGGGCCCAGCAGGTGTCCCACAGATAGGTGAGATCCTCAGAGAACTTTCTCAGGAGTCGTACAACCTTGGGATATCAATGACTGCCATAATTATGAGGGGTGCACTGAGTCTGCCAGGGTCTGAATGCTTGTGTCCCCATCCCATTAATGTGTTGAAACCCACACCCTTATAGATGATGGCATTTGGGGATGGGGACTCTAGAAGGTGTGAGGTCATGAGAGCCAAGCCCTCATGAATGGGCTTAGTGTTCATATAAAAAATTCCCACAGAGATCTCTGGTCCCCATACCAAATTAGAACACAGGAAAAAGGCACCAGCTGTGAACCAAGAAGAGGACCCTGACTTGGCCATGCTGACACCCTGACCTTAGACTTCCAGCCTCTACAACTGAGAGAAATGGGTTTCTATGGTTGTTTAGATGTCCCTCAGTTTCTGGCATTTTGTTATAGGAGCACAAACAGACTAAGAATCCTATCTGGACCCTTTCTCCATTGAAGAACACTTTGGGGACTTTTCTGTGTTGAAAATAAGGGGTTCTGCAGAACTCAGGTACTTTTTGAATACCTGCACTGTACAAAAAATTATACCTGACCCTTGAGCCAGGTGCACAGAAGAGGTAGTCTCCCTCCAGCTGTCAGGGGGTCAGAGCCTAGGTGGGAAGTGGGCAGTAGTAATAATAATAATAGTAGTACTAACAGCAGCAGTGATTATCATTATTGTAATATTGGGGTAGGGTACTGTTATCATCTCCATTTTGCAGTTGAAATAAGTGAGGCCAAAAGAGCTTCAGTAACCTGACAAGGCCACAGGCTAGAAAGTGGCAGAGCTCAGATCTGAAGAAGGAAGGTTCAGGTCCAATGGGCCAGCTCTTGACCACAAGGCCACGCTGCTTCTCGGGGACACAGACACGGAAGTTGATCACCAAGAGTACTCAGAGAGAGCTGGAAAAAGAGGCTAGGGTACACAGAGAAGAGAGTAGCTCATGGGGGAGTTGAAAAGGGCTTCTCAAGTTAGGTGAAATTTCAGGGGAAGTAAGATCGTCAGTCTAACAGCAAAAAAGTAAAATGGCAGAAAATCACATAGAAAGTTTTGTTCTTAAATTACCATTTTGGAGAGTGATTTAATTGAGGTATGTTCTATGCCAGTTTTTTAAAGAACCTTTCATGCATAGAGCCATAGTGATCTATTGATATTCATTAGAATATGCACACACATATGTATTCTTGAATTTCATCGTATAGATACGTAAATTAATGGATTGGATGAGAGACTGTGTTTTAGGATATAAACCGAGCAACCATGTTATAGTTAAATGTTAAAGAACTGTGTGGCTCTGGAGGGTGTGTGCGGCTGTTGTTTTTAATAGCCACAAATCAGCTGGACAGGAAAACTCGAACTCTTCGGAGCTACGAGAGCTCGCTGCCTCCCCAGAGGCCATGCAGGTGATAGCTGCCAGTACTGGGCCACCACCCAGCTCCCCAGTCTTTCCAATCCTCATTCACAAATAAGGGGTGATATAGTTCATTCACACTGTCATCCCATCCATTTTTATGGACTCGCTGACTCTTGCATTCAACAAATATTTTTTGAATAAACCCAGAACCCTCTGTGTTGGCTCTGGGGTGGCTTGGCCAAGGGACACGTTGCTCGGGGCAGAGCGGTGAGCTAGAGGATGCAGTCCGAGGCTGGCCTTGGAGGAAAGCCACCAGCCACTAGTCCAGGCTAGAATGCCCAAAGGGAAGAACGAGACATCCTGATTGGATCACTGTTGATGCCACAGGGAAAGGAGCTCCTGGTCCACCTTGGAGAGTTCCCAGTGGTGACACATTACAGCTCTGAATGGCCCACTGAAGCAAAATTGTCAGTGCCACACTCTGGCTGGGGCCTTAGTGATGAGAGGGGCTAGGACTGCAGGGAATGGGGGCCGGAAAGGGTTGGGTAGATTGCTCCAGTTGCAGCCAAGTTGCCAATCAGGCTACTTTCTCCCGAGAGCTTTCGGTTGTAGAAACTCTCCCACACAAGCTCAGAGCATAGGGACAGGACTCTGTGGGCATGGGGTAGAGGGGCAGAGCCGTCACTGGAAGCCTAGGGGCCACCACACCCAGCATGGCAGCAGCCTCATGTCCTGTTTTCCAGGCCCACTCTGGTCCAGGCACTGCACATCCATTAGCTGATTCTCACTGCCACTTAGCAGGACTGAGGTCATCATTGTGTTTCACAGATGAAGGGACCAAGACTCAGCCAGTGGGTGACAGAGCCAGGTCTCAAGCCCAAGGTTAGCTGACATCAAAGCCCACATTCTTCCCACTTTACTGAAGGCTCCCTCTCTTGAGCCAGTCCAAGCCTCGCCCCTAGTGAGAGAGATTGGTTCAGGAATGTATTGGGGGTGGCCTTCAGGATCAAAGGTCTCCAGCCTGCACCTGGGCAGTTCTGGAAAAGGTAGAGACTAAGTGGTGCTAAATATATTGGGAAATAAAATAGAGAAATGGGTGATTGTTCTAGTCAATATGAACCAAATGCTGGATCCCATGAGGCACTGGTGACATCCAACAGTCAGTGTCCCATTCGCAGCCTTCCAGGACCTGCAAGCCAAGGTGCATTTACTGGCTTGGACACTGAGCTGTGCAAAGCCAAGGCCCTCAGTTTGAGCACGTTATTTTTATTATGGATGCTGAATGACTACGAGTTAACCGAACCATCCTTTGAATCAAGTACATCCTCAGTATTTTGTTTTAGCCCAGGTGGTGAATAAATGATGAATGAATGAATGAATGAATGAATGCTTATTGCTTGGTCCTACAGATTCTCTCTCTTGCTACAGATAAACCAAAGGAAAAAAGTCTTTTCCCATACCCCCTCAAGTGAGTCTACTTTGTTTTGTTGGAGGTGGCAATTTATAGACCTATCTACACATTATTTTCTAAAACTCAAGTATTTGGGAAGAGCAGATGGAGCGCCATACTGTATACACTAGTCATATATTTTGGAATATATTTCTTTTTGAGCAATTCGGGGCTGCTTTATTTAGCAAAAGCTGTTGAAGTTTCTAAAAGCAAAGAACACAAGTGACTGAGACGACAGTGGACAGCCCCTCAGGCTCAATGCCAACGTTTTTCAAAGTCTGCTCTGCAGACCCCGGCCCTGGCCCCTTGCCACCCACCCCAGAGACCATGATCCACTCTGTTCTGGGGGAGCGGGGGTGGAGCCTGGTTATCTGTAGTTTTTGTCTATCCTTTGAGTGATTCTCATGCACAAACAGTTCTGCTCTTTGTACCTCATCTTCTTGAGACTGGTGTTTATTTTCTTCATTAAATTACTAGAGAAACGGAGGGAAGAAAGCTCCATTCTTTTTCTGTTTTTTTTCAGAGTCATGGGGGAAGCACATATGTGTTGAGAACCTCCTATATTGCTGGGAAATCCAACTTAGAAATCTCAATCTCCAATGAACTCGACAATGTTTTAAGAATTAATTGTCTTTTGGATGTAGAGTTGAGTTATGCGTACTCCTCAGTTCACAGCTTATTATCATCATAAGTCCACGCAGGACTTATCTCTTACTCTGTTACTGTTCCTCTCCACCCCTGCTCCCCACCCCTGCTCCCGCTCCCAATAGAGGATGACCTAAATATGCTGGAACACAGATTTAGTTTGTCCCCTATTGTAAAATATTTCTCTTATTTGAGTATGTTTATGTTGTTAGTTACAGAAATGATAAACCTGTGATTAAATAGACTAAAAAGTGCGAAGGTTGTTTGATTTTTTCACTCAACATTATGTTTCCAGGTATATTCCTGCTTCCGTGTGGACTTCCCGCACTCGCCATGCATTCACTCCATGTTTTTGCATCTTTCCCAGTCGGTACACACGCACGTCGCCTCCAGATCCCCACTGTCATGAAAGAGTTCTGCAGCTGCCATTCTCGTTTGTAACCCTTGGGGACCTGTGTGAGGATTATTTCTGGGATGTGTGCCCAGGAGTTGGGTCTTGCAGTCACATGCTGTGTGTGTACTTAATTTAAGCCTGATTTTCGGACTGGGAACAGCACATGAGAGTTCTCATCTCTCTACGTCCCCACCAACACTCGGTGTGGACCAGCTTTTAAATTTTGGTCATTCTGATAGCTGAGAGAGCATTTTATTGTTGCTCTCATTTTCATACCTTAGATTCCCAGTGAGTTTAAGCATCTTTTCACATGGTTGTACCCGTTTGGACATTCCCTTCCGAGAGCTGTCTTTTTGTGTCTTTTATCTACTTTTCTGTTTCTCTTTATGTGCTAGGAATTAATCCCTGGCCAGCTTTAGATTCTGCAATACTTAAGTCCCAGTTTCTAATTTATCTAATTACTTACCAATAATTTATTTTCCCAAAGAAAAGTTCTTACTATTTAATGTAGGTAAATCTGACCATTTTTCTCCTTATCTGTAGTGCTTTTAGGATCTTTTTTTATGAAACGCATCCCCACCCAGAATAAGAAAACAGGATCCCAGTGTTGTTGCCCAAGGTCACGCTGTCAGGTAGCAGCAGGATTTGAAATTATGAATAGGTAACCTTAAAGAAATGAAATCGTGGTGTTCGCAACACTTTTAAGGCAATCAGGAGCTGATTGCACTCTAAAGATTCTATCAGGTTCGCTCAGAGATCTCTCAGAAATCGCAGCATGCAGCATCTAGTCATCAAATTTCACAGCATTTCCCTTTCTGCCTGAAATTCTTGCAATGTGTCTCTAATCCCATCGTAACCAGCCTGGTTATTACCACAGTTATGGCCTTGACTGAGCTCATTCCTACTCGTCCTCAAGGTCATTGGCTGCACTCAATAACCCTGAACACCAGTCCTTCCTCTGTGGAGTCTCTGCCTTTTTTAGGAAAGCACAGGGCGGAGGTCAGAGGTCTGTGTCTCCTCCGAGCCCAGGATGTCAAGCCGCTTTCTCCCCGGAGCCCAGGGGTTCAGCTCTGTCTCAGTGTTAGAGAGGTGCGGGGAGGCCAGTGCGGATGGTGGGGAAGTGGAGCTTGAGGCCCCTCCTCCAATTCCACCCAAACAAGGTTGGCCTTTGCCTCTGTTTGCCGTGTGTGTTGGGTAACATGTAAGGTTTACTTGAAAAACAGTTCTGCTAAAAGGGGGGGGCGGGGGCATGGTGCTGCCTTTGAGAACCAGACTACTTTTTATAAACTGATATATTTTCATCTCCTTGCTTATATTTATATCATGCTTTACATTTTGATAAACACTTTTATATTATCTGCATTCATAAAGCCTTGTAGGTAGGCATATTTTAACAGCTGCGGCAAAATTTGCCCGAAATCACAGCCTGGTATTGCAGCTCCGGCAGGCGGGCTGAAGGGCCATGTGTCAAGAGATGGTAGATCGTTATCGGTTTGGCTGGACCTAGATGATCTCTGGTCTCCTCATTCATGCAAAGATGTTATACCTGGAAATGGTTAAGAAAAAAGTAACATTGAAAGAATGACCTGCACTGAGCCTCTTGTCTTTTGGGAGGAAGGAGGGACTTCACACACGCATCGAACACCTGCCCTCGTCACTGTGCAAGGTGCCTCATTTCATCTCATCTTTACAGCCACCTGGGGAGGGAGGTATTATTATGTCCATTCGAAAGGGGATGAACTGGAACCGTGGAAGGGTAAGTGCAAAAGCTCAGACCCCAGAGCTTTCCCACTTATCTGGCTCAAAGACCAGGCTCTTTCCACTGCGTCAGGATGCCACCAAGTAAACACTGCATCTTCCATAAGTTCACCTCCAAGAGCTTCCCAAAGCAGTTGTTAGTCTGGGAAGGAAAGTCCTCATCAGCAGTTCTTTCTCACGCTGGACCACACATTGGTGCCTTGGTCCTTCCCCGCCTTCCCACACCCTCGGTCCTTACCTCCTGCTTTCAAATCAGGCCACATCATCTGTCACTTGCCATGATTCAGCTGTGAGCATCTTTCTTGCTTTGATTTCTTGGTTTCCCAATATGAGCCCATGCTCTTTCGGGGGTGCCTCAAGAAAGGAAGATCGGAAAACAGCAGTCCAGCCTTCTGGCTCTGCAAGTTGTTGATCTGACTTGGCTTCTTCTCTTCGCTCGTGGATTCTTTCTGTGCCGCAGGCCGAGGAGGTGGGCATGACCGCAGGGCTCCTCTCTGCTCTCGGAGGGCACATCTCCGAGACACACCCGGGGGCTCTCCCTTGTCGGATGGATTGAGTCTTTGCACCATGTTGCCAGGAACTCCCGTGGCACCTGTCTCGAGCAGACAGTGAGGTGCTGTGGAGGTAGATACTCGGACAAATCTTTTATTTGAGAAACTTTCCCAGCTTAACAAAAATCTACAAAGTAAGCTATAACAGAAGGTAGATGTGATACATGCCATAAGTGTGAAGAAAAACAAAGAGGAAACTAATATTTATTAAGTACTTACTATGTGTCAGAAGTACCTAATATGTGTCAGGGTTTACTCTCGTATTTTCAGTACTTTTATTTACATTTTCTGATTGAGTACTCCTAACTGTGCTTTGAAGTATTATCCCCATTTTACAGAGGAGGAAATTAAGGCTCAGAAATGATAAGTAAGTTACCATAGATCGCCTTGTCTCTAAAGCTTGTGTATTTCCACTCCACATTGCTAAAGAACCTTAGGAAATATATCAAAATAATAAAGTGAGAGAGAATATGACCCATTTAGTTACTATCCAGTGTTCCAGTTTTCTCTCAACTTCATTTATCTCTTCCCCTCTGTCTATTAGGGGCATGTCCATACCCCAGAACATCCTTAGGGTTTGTCCCTTACCAGCACTAACTATTATTAATATTCTGATAATTTCAAAAATAAATCCCTTTGGATGTGGCTCAGGAGCTTTCTCCTGTCTTTCCCCTGTGATTTACCCAATCCCTGCTAACGTTAATCTTAGAGATAATGAAATGGGCCGCCTTTATAGGACGGTTTTCTACTGGCATGCCATTTTTTTTGTAAAGCATGAGAGTAACAGAGGGAAAATGGGATAACTAAAATGGAACAACAGTAGTATTTAAAAAAAGAAAGAATGATATATTACTACAAGTAAATTACACTGTGGAGTAGTATTAATATTGCAGTTGAAAGCTAGAATTTGAAATAAAGATGGAAACGTTCATTTATAAAAAAAAAGCATGAACATTTCTTAATAAGACCACAGACATGGCAGGCATGCCTATTTGTAATCCAGGACCGTGTGTGTGTGTGTGTGTGTGTGTGTGTGTGTGTGTTTAACAAAACTACTAACAAATCCACCCTTATGCTTTCGGTAGTGGATAAGAATTGTTACAGCTTAGACACATCTAGTCAATATCACAAAGGTTGTTGAATGTACCCACTAAATGACCCAGACTTCATCCCCCTTCCAGTTTAACACTTAAATAAATGCTAGCAGGCTTCACTGCATTGGAAAATTGCTGTGTGTCTGCAACCATTTGGATGTACAGATTTGCCACGCAGCCCTCCTAGGTGTGTACCGTCTAAAGCAAGACTCATTTAGCTGACTCACATTCCCTGCATGCTACTTACCCAACAGTCATCACTCACATTGGTTCATTAGGTGTTGGGTGATGAGCCAAGCCGCTGTATTCTCAGCTGGGGCTGGAGCCTGTTTAGTTTGGCACTGATTTATGACGTGCGGGAGTGAGCAGTTTGCAGAGCCACCTTAGAAACCCAGTTAGCCGAAGACAAATACCTGAAAGTTAGCTGATGGGAGCTCAGGAGGGGGCTCTTGAGAAAAGGGAGTCATTTAGAAACACCAGCGTGACTTCCGTTATCCTAGCTAGGGAAGGGAATGGTTCTGTGGCAGACAATGCTTTCGGGTCTGGTTTCTTGATGTGTACCCCACGGCCGGGTGTAAGGCATGTGATTGACGTCACACAACTGCATCCTCTCCCTGTGCTTTGGTTCTCCCCATTTATAAACGTGTTTATGGAGGCTCCCTGCTTCTCCGTCACCTTCAGACTAAATGCCTGTATATCAGTAAAATATCTTGAGATATTCTTTTGGAAGATATTATGCAAAAGAACACGCATTCATGGCTTTACCCTTCCTCTCCTGAACGGATTTTACACTGAAAAAGGTTTTAAGTGTAATATTTATCTTGCCTCGTGCACTTCCTATCTCTTGTTTTTCCTTCTCATTTTGTTCACCTGTTGCACCATGTTGGTTTGGTGGCCTGTTTACTCTTTGTGTCCTTTGGGTAGGACAATGAGGAAGACATACCTTGACCTTGAAGTTGTAGAGAAAATGCCTCTGCTCTAACTGGGGCACTGTTCTTTTAGTGACATGCCAAAACTTGCACAACACAGTTTTTTATTCTTTCCAGATCAGACTCTTTCTCCCTGTTACCGACAGAGAACCCTCTGAAGTGCCATTGACAACTGCTGGCCAGAGACTTAATCTATTTCCTAAAGACAAATACCCCCTTGTTTAGAGGGCTTAAATTTTCTCTAGCCCATCCACATTGCTCAGTGGATAAGCTACAAGGATGCCCAAATTCATCTGGGGAGGGGAGAAAATACAGGGAGATGAGAGGACGTGCCCAAGGTTGTGCAGGAGGCAGCACGAGAGAGAGAGGTGCAAAGTCCAGTAGGCACTGGGTGTCCTGGCTTAGTCATTAATTAGCCTTTGACTTCCTCCTTCCTTCCTCTGCTGAAAGATCTTACCTTTTCACCACTCCCTACAACATACAGTCCAAATTCTTCTACTTAGCAGTTTCAGGCTTCCATAGTTTGGTCTCGACCTGTCTTCCAATGGATCACGTCCTACCCCTCTCCTTCAGTGAATAAACACAATGACCACCATTTTTACCTGGTCTCATAAAAGCTGCTTGACATTTTTAAATCTCTATACCATGTGGCAATACCTAGCCTGCAATCCCCAGTTTACTGGGGATCCGAGGCTTAGGGAAGTTCAGGCATCCGCCCCAGGACTCGCAGATGGAGAAAGCATGAGAGCCAAGAACGAAGACCCGTTCTGCTGGACCCCAGGGCTCACTGCTCGCCGCTGACCTTCCTCTGGAGCCAGAGTGGTCTTGAAAAATCGCCCTTCTATTGATCTGAAAAGATTGTGTGAGAGATGGGGTGGATCTTAAACTTCTTCTCGGTTTAAAGATATGTTTTCTGATTCAAGAGTGGGATGCACGGAGAGGCTCAGTGTGACGTGTACTTTTGTGAAGTAAGGAATTGAGAACCATCATAGTGTGGCTCAGCTGTCTTTTTTAAGCTTGCTTTGGCTCTGTCACTGTGCATAGTGCATGCCTCTCTTCCCTTCTTTCTTTTTTAAAAGAATGACAAAATGTAATAGAATGCTGACTCTTTAATATCAGTGGACTTGAGAACAAATTATATCCTTTAGGAAATCATTTCACTTGTTTTTAATAAATGAGAGCATTTGTGCTATAGCAATAAACATTACCTCTAAAAAATTCTCTTTACTTTCACTCAAATTATAATTCTAAGAAAGTCCCTTCAAACATTGGTTATGGTCAGAATTTTCTTCTCAGAGTTAAAAAAGAAATCACCAAGCCCTGGCTGGTGTGGCTCAGGGGATTGAGCTCCAGCCTGCGAACCAAAGGATCGCTGGCTTGATTCCCCCAGTCAGGGCTCATGCCTGGGTTGCAGGCAAGGTCCCCAGTAGGGGGTGTGCGGGAGGCAACTACATCTTGATGTTTCTCTCCCTCTCTTTCCCCCTCCATTCCCCTCTCTCTAAAAATGAATAAATAAATAAATTTTTAAAAAATCATTGAGATTTTAAGGAGAAAGGTGATTGTGTTCTACATCAGAAGGTTTATAATTTGACCCAGGAGACCTCTGTCTGCCCACTGTTTCATTAACTTAACAGACGTATCCACTCTTTCTGAGTGTCTGGCACTATTCCAGGGCCCGTGACTCAGTCCTGACTGTGGGCAGCGCCACATCCAGCAGTGTTAGTACTGGCCTTGACCTCCAAGGTGGTGAGATGGAAGTACTGTTTAGACACTGGATTGAGCAACTTTCACAAGGACATAAAATTGAACATAAGTTCACGCCCTGATTGGACTTGGGCTAGTCCTCTAAGACATTCCATGAGGGGGCATTGGGACACTTAAGAAAATCTGATCCAAAGTTAGGGAACAGTCAAATGTGTTAGGTAAGGTTTTCTATTGCTCACCATGATGGGTTCCTGCAGAGATGGGGGATGGGTACCATTTTGAATCCTGTACTCAATTGGTTTGGTAGTGGTTGCGTGTAGACAGAGTCCTAGGCTCTTAAGAAAGAAAAAAAAAAATCTGCCATGATAGATTAGCAATGCCTGTCATTGGCAAGGAGTAGAGGAATGAAGATATATAGGACATAGAATTGCCATCGTGCTGTTTCCTTCAAAGGGCCCATCATTAAGGGAAGGGACCACATTCGGATGAAAACACGGCAGACCCGGTGGATTTCTGGAAACCGTGAAAACAGCTGCCTTCATCCAGCTGTGCGGGGCATAGTGACTGAGCAGAGAGGAAGAAGCATTGAGTGGAAAAACACAGGAACCATATTCAATCTTCCTTGGGTGCACTGGCTCTAAGCCACGAAATAACTCTCAGGATTCTGCAGACTCAGAGCACTCTGGGCTGTTTTAATTGTCTCAGCTTTATGGCTGTAGTGGTTGACAGGTTCTCCTTTAAAGATAACAAATGGCTCACAATGACTTTAGTTTGGAAAGTGTTCTGCTGCCCTGGGACACTGTAATAATGGACCATGGAAAGAAAAGGCCTGGGGATTTATGAGGTGCCCCAATTTACAGCCATCTGGGAGAGATCCGGAGAGCGTCGGGATGGCGGTGTGCTAACCAGAGTTCATCTATCATTGCTACTGTTGTAAGCCCTCTCTTTCCCTCTGCTTGAAATCATCACAGAGGTTCGACCCCAGCCTTTATAAGACTCCCCAGAAATCACTTTTTAACATGTAACTCAGAAATCAAATCTGCTTGACCTTCGGTTCACTGGACTGAGGGGGAAATTGTCCAGATACAAAAAACTGTAAAATCCACTAGTGATAAAAAGACAAATGTGGGATGGTCTGTTCTTTCAAAGGGCTCAAGTGCCTACTGGGAGACAGTCGTGAATACGTAATTCCAATACACTCTGAGAAGTGCAGTTCTGGAAGCAGCGAAGGGATAAGAATAGCAACTTATTTGTATGCACGAAAATCTGCGCTCTGCTTAATAATCACTTTGTTTTCCCTGTCCCCAAATTATGTTGACAACCCATACCCGTAAAAGCACTTATTAAAGTCCAGTACTACTATTTGTTTACAACCTCCCTTGCCCTCTCTGAGCTTGAGTTCCGCGAGGGTGAGCTCTGGATCCAGCTCTTTGTGTTGCCAGCATTTACCCAGTGATTAGCACATATGATATGCCCAGTAAGTGTTAGCTGAGCTGACATGGGATGGCATAATTGAATGGATACTTCTAACAAGTCTAATGTAATACCAGGAACTGACAATTTATTAGATGAAATTTAGAAAATCAAAACGCATTTGCCCTTAAGATAGTCTGTTGATTCTGAATTGATTTAGAAATCAAAATGCAGACCGTGATGTTTTACATTTCTCGACAAAGGACTCTCCATTTCAAATGTCACACTGTTGAGTTGATGACCACTCAGAAGAAGATTTGAAGGAGAGTGTCAGGAACAGCCCCTCCCTGTCTGTATCAGAGTTTAGACCCCTGGATCCTGTGAAAGTTTAAGCCCCCCTGTGTGGTCACCTCCCCGGGCCAGTCTGTCTGCAGAACAGCACCACTGATGCCTTCATTTTGGTGACATGGTCCTTCCGAAGTGACCCGCTACAGCAGTGGTCCTGCTCTCGCTCCAGTTCAGCCACCTCGCCTGGCGGTGGAGATACCTTCCGGGAGCCAGACCCCGCCTCTCCCACCCCAAATTCCCCCTGGCCTCGCCTCAGCAGTCTGCTTACCAGAGGTGTACTCAGTCTCTCTTCCGGAGGGGCGGACTGTCCCATTTCATTTGTCACCATTTAATAGGTTATGTAAAGCATGCTGAGAGATCTCAATGGGTGAGGTTAGGGTTTCATTCTCTGTGTGAAGCAGTAGACATCCCATTTATTTCTTAAGAGGGACTAATTTTAGAGTAGTTTGAGGCTAATTTATCAACGCCCACTGGTGCATCTCTGTCCACTTTCCTTTTCATTCAATCGTTCACTTTACAACTACCTATGAAACCGATATTAGATGCTGGACACATAGAGAAGAATTGGGTAAAATCCCACCATCCATAGAGATTGAGACACACCAGGGGAGATGGACGTGTGAGCAGACAGTTACCGTTCACTCCTTTTTTGCAAGTCTTACCGATGAATGAGTGAAGAAGGGCACTGAGTCGACCTCAGATTTGTTGGCAAACAGCCTGCAGTGTTTAGGGATATCTGTGGATGCCGCTTGCCCATTAGCGGAAACAATAGGAAGCTTCGATTCCTTCAACACTGTGCTTCTTTACATCATGATTGTGTATCTTAAAAGACGAAAATCCTTTCAGGCTATTATTTCTTTAGTGAAATTCCTCCCCTCTTTTTTTGGGGGGGTTCCTCCCAAGAGTCAGTCCCCACCACCTCCACACCCATGGGGTCAGCTGCAGCTGCAAGAAAACAGCACCTCCATAGCGACCCCAGTCTGAGAGACCTGCCCAGGAAGAAGCTCATTCTTCATTACTCTAAGAAGATTGGCAATAGACATTGCTCTCCTCACCCATACTTGGCCAAATATGGCAAGTGTGATAAACCAGCATTAAAAACCCATTAGAAGCATAATTATTAAACATCCATAGCCATTTCCCCCCAACTCTATTGAATCCTGTTGGACCCTATTGGAAGAGTTTTTCAACCTTCTTTGCAAGAAAACCAGTCCTTTTCGTTTCTGCCTCTCACTGCACACACTCACACATTTTGATCGACTTGTTTGATATGTTGGTTATTCGAAGATGTAGATTAAAAGCCACCCACTTGCGTGCTTTGTGCAAACTTGGCTTACTGGAGGCTCCATCAGACACTGAGAGAGTAGCTTCCTGGGGTCAACCAGGGCCTTCAGATAGCTAGCTAACCAGC
>PVIA01013574.1:0-31559 GCA_004024845.1 Tonatia bakeri | reverse complement strand
CCTATGCAACATCATGGATGCAACTGGAAAGCATTATGCTAAGCGAAATAAGCCAGGCAGTGAAAGATAAATACCATATGATTTCACCTTTAACAGGAACCTAAACAACAAAACAAAGAAAGAAGCAGGGTATAGTCAAAGACACTGCATTAGAGGACAGGTGGAGAGTGACCAGAGGAGAGAGAAGAGGGATTTCGGGAGAGAGGGAGAGGGGTATATAGGATCAAAGTTAAAGGACACATGGATAAAAGCTAGGGGGAGGGTGGTAATGGGAGGGAGGTAGGGAGGGGGGTTGGGAGGGCTTGATTGGGTGGGAGGTGGGGGGGTGGGAGGACTTGAATGGGAGTAAGGGGACGAAAACTGTACTTGAACATTCATTTAAATAAAAAAAAAAAAGCCTCCTGTACATTATCTCATGGAATACGCACAACAGTTCTTGGCACAAGCTTGGTGGACACCATGAGTCTTTGAAAAAAAATGCAGGGGAACCCTCGAACACCTGACCCCACTCTGTTCTTAATTGGTTGTACCCATGGCTGTTAACACATAAAAGTGGGTCCGATCTTTAAACCATGATGTTAGCACCACATGCTTGTCCTCAGCTCCTAGACAATGCTCATCTCCCCTGCACCTCTACCACAGCCCACTCTCAGAACACCCGCTATGCCCTCAGCCCCCTTCTAAGGAGTTCCTGTCCTTAAATTCTTGCCTAAGAAAGTTACTGTCAAGCGCTGGCTGGCGTAGCTCAGTGGATTGAACACGGGCTGCGAACCAAAGCATCGCAGGTTCCATTCCCAGTCAGGGCATATGCCTGGGTTGCAGGCCATGGCCCCCAGCAACTGCACATTGATGTTTCTCTCTCTCTCTTTCTCCCTTCCTTCCCTCTCTAAAAATAAATAAATAAACTCTTTAAAAAAAGAATGTGAATTCATTTAAAAAAAAGAAAAGAAAGTTACTGTCGTCCATTCCTTATACTTGTGTGGCCACATGTTGTATCACATATCTCCGCCATCCAACTGCACGTTTTGGCCCAGGGGAGGGACCTGATCCAAAGGCAACAAATCCCTGAGTTGAACATCAGTCCCTAAAGAGACCGTAGGGACTTCAGCTTCATCCAATACAGATAAAGCAGTTAATCAAAACATATCAAACTCTTACAATCTGGAATTTGGGGCTTAAAATACAGAATTTGGCGGAGCATAAAGAAGTTGAAGCAGAAAGACACAGACAATGCAGTGTACAAATACCACTGTCCTGCACTGGCTCCCCAGCATATTGCCAAACAACCTATTGAGAACAGAGAGCTGAGTTTATTGTCTTCCTGCAGAGTTTACCTCCTGAGAGATCATTCCACCTCCACGGAGTCACAGCAGCATCTCAAAGGATAAGTGGCAAAGTCAGGAATTTTTTTAATTTTAATCATTGTTCAAGTACATTTTTCTGTCCTTTACTCCCATTCCAGCCCACCCACCCCTCTCTCCCCACATCTCTCCCATTTCCACCCCTCCTAGTTTTTGTCCATATGTCCTTTATACTTGTTCCTGCAAACCCTTCCCATTCTCCCCTGAAATTCTCTCCCCTCTCCCCTCTGGTCACTGTCAGCCTGTCCTCTATTTCAGTGTCTTTGACTATATTTTGCCTGTTTCTTTGTTTTGTTGTTTAGGTTCCTGTTAAAGGTGAAATCATATGGTATTTGTCTTTTACTGCCTGGCTTATTTCGCTTAGCATAATGCTTTCTAGCTCCATCCATGCTGTTGCAAAGAGTAGGAGCTCCTTCTTTGTTTCTGCTGCATAGAATTCCATTGTGTAAATGTACCATAGTTTTTTGATCCATTCATTTACTGATGGGCACCTAGGTTGCTTCCAGCACTTAGCTATTGTAAATTGTGCTGCTATGAACATTGGGGTGCATAGGTTCTTTTGGATTGGTGTTTCAGGGTTCTTAGGATATAGTCCCAGCAGTGGAATTGCTGGGTCAAAAGGCAGATATTGACTGAAACTTTGAGATCTGGTTTAAGATGGGTCCTTTCAATGAGTTGGAGGGCTTCATTCAGATGGAGTAAGGTCTCGGACATAATAATTTAGGGTTGTTGCACAAAGCTAGGGTTGCTGCACTAGGAGAAGATTTTGAGGGGAAGGGTTCAAAGAGTCTTGGATATAAACTGATTTGGGATGCATTCTATTGAAGAGTTGATGGACCTTTCAGGAAGTTCCTGAAGTGAACAATAAAGGTATTTACAACTTTTATTTTCCTGGGCAAGAATCTCCTGGAATATAGTAAAGTTATGCTGATGTGAATAGTCAGTGGTATAAGTGGTTTTGGTTCTCATCACAAAGCAGAAGAGCAAATAAGTAAACATAAGCATGAAGTAGCGAAACACTACACAGGTCAGGAACAGAATCAGAATTGCACTGATGTTTCGACTTCAGAAGGCCACCCTTGCTGCAGAAGGTACAGTGTATTTTTTCTCCCCAACCCAGGCTGCCTTGCCTCCAGACACTCTGCGTCATCGTTCTGTCCAACCAACAACTGGTAGTGTTTTCTCATGTTGATAAAAAAAATGAACCAATCCAAAACAGAGTATTCCATGATAAGCCTTGGGATCATAAGTTTACATTCTCACTTAGTTAGCTCATTCAACGAAGCTTTGGGGTTGGTGTAATCCCATCTGGATATAACAGAAAAAAATAAAAATAAAAAAATCATGGATTCTGCTAGTGTGTGACACATCCCTGGAGTTAGGTAGGCAATGTAAGCTCGTCATGCAGTAGACACCAGACCTCCCAGTTTGCTCCTTACAACTACGACCTTTTGAACTGGAAACATTCACAGGGGAAATGCTTTTGGTTTACAGTCACAAACATGTGTGGGTTACGAAGGTTCTGAGAATCATGTTTGTCTTTTCTCTGCATTATGCACTCTCTACCACAGCCCATCTTTCCTCTTGTTCTCTGACCTCTGGAGCACCTATCACTCCTGTCATCCACCATGAGCCTGACAAATGCCGTCCTTTTAGTTTTGATTAATTGCAACAGGCTCAGTGGTAGACGAAGAGGAGAGAAGAGCTGCCCGGCGTGAGGACGTCACGACGGCTGCCACACACCCGCAGTCTCCTGAGGAGAGAGTTCTTCCTCTCATTTCCCCAACTCAGCCTTTTTTCTTCACAGAGCTTCCATCATTCACCAAGATGTAACATTTACTTAATTAAAAAGTCACAGCAAATTGCTTGTCATTGAAATGACAATAAATATGCCACTATTGTTCTGTTCAATTGACTATAAGTTCGATAATGTACAGGAAAAGAAGTGTAAAGCCTCAGCTTTTATTCCTTCTAGAAACACTGAGAAGAAATCTCTTTGGGCTTGCTGTATGAATCAAAGGGTTGTGGTACTATTTGGGGCCATCAGTAGGTCACTGTTCCTTGAGTAAGACAATGAGGTGCGACACCAATTCCACAAACCACTGCTGTGACCTTGTCCAACCTACTTCAAGTATCACTTGTTCATTCATTAAGCAAATATATTTTAGAGTTTATGGATACAATGTCAAGTAAAATACAATCCTTACCATCCTAGCCTTATGGCATAGTGATGTTTTCAGCTGAAAAATAAGGTAATAAAACCTACTTCCCTGGGTTGTGAGGTTTAAATGAGACAGATCACCACATGTGATAAGAGCCAGATTTGGAGCCAGCTCTGTGGTAGCTCCTCCTGTAATATGCTTCTCTTCTCTCCTTTTTGTAGCATTCAGGTGTACTTCACTCTGGGTACGGCTGTGCACCCAACTCCCGCATTTCAGGGGTTATACATGCAGAAGAGACCAAAATGTGCACACCTGTCAGATACTCATGCTGCCTTCCAGTGGCTACATTCTCTGTTGTTGTTTTGGTTTTTAAATATGTTTTTTTTGCATTAGGATGGCAGTAGTTAATTGCCCTGGACATCTTTAAAGAAAGTCTGCTATTTTTAAATAAAATCTATCTTAACCTTAATCTATTTTAAACAGATGCTAATACAAGGATTAAAGTGCAAATAGTTTCATTGGAAAGTTAAAGAAAAACCCATTTCTCTACTCACAACACTTCCAATACCAAATTTATAGGTTTTCAACAGCTATTACCAAGATGTCAACATAGGTCATTTCCAACTTTGCTCCCCATCACAAGAAAAAAAAAACTATTCATGGAAAAGACACCATTGAGAAAATTCAAGAACATATTTAACAGTGGCCTGGGCTTAGAGGAAAAAAGAGGATAAAACTAAAGGTCAAAACATGTGTTTATGCTATACATGCTCTCCTACTGTTCCAACAGCTGCTTAATGGGAAGAGGCTGAAATCAGAAACAATTTCGCCACTCTCTGGTACTGCTGAACAGATAAAACACCCCAGAGAACAAACCCTCCTCCTTTACCTTTAGCCCACTTTTTGTCTCCCTCTTGCTGGTGTCTCTCTCTCCCGCAGACACACTACTTTCCAGCCCTCACACTCCCACAGCGTGTCAACAGAAATAAGAGCCTGTACTCAGCAGCTGCAATTAGCTAGTCACCGACGCCATGCAGATTCATTCACCTCCCCCGTTTACACTAAGTGACATCTTAACTACTCTGCAGTCTCAGAGAAAAGGCAAACAGGAACACAGAGGCCAGTGCAACATCCAGATAAGAAGGTCAAGTCCTAAGTGTCCTGCAAAGGAAGCAGGGAGAGCATTCAGGACCCTGACACCCATGGACAGCCTGTCATTCACAGAGCAATTCGGTCACATCTTGCTGTGGCTACCCCTGCCCTGTGGAAATCAGCATGAAGCTTTAGGAAAGAGAGAGTAGAAGGAAACCCAATTCTGGAGCCAATGCGCTGCCTCTGACCTCTAAGCCTGAGCCTCTCTGACAAATGAGCACAGTAACATCCACCTGCTTCCCTCCTGACACAAGAATGAAAATCAAGTGGGAAATTATGTCACCAGGCTTTTGCAAATTGTAAAGCATGATGCCCGTAGGAACTGTTAAATTTGAATGACATTGTTGAATATCAAAGAGGTTTTTAAGTATAAAGGGAGGCAACTTTTTTACTGCTGGAGAGGACATTGAGCACATGAAGAAGTAGTATCAGAGGCTGGTGGAACCAGAACCACTGGCAACAACAGGTCTACAGTGTCAGAGGAGAAGACAAAACAGGGACCAACAGAACTGGGGAAAGGGACCTATTTGGATTCATTGCTGCCCTTGCTCATCTGGCACACACAACTGATGAATAAAGGTCATTGCTGGACACCACCCAAATGTCTGTCCCAGGAGTGCTCTACTAAGAGATCAGAAAGAGCATGGATGAGGCTGTGCAGCTACCGGGCTCAGGAACCTCATCAGAGGCCCATGCCGGTAGCTCTTAGGTTAGGCTCCCTCATGCATGCTTAATATCCTGTCTTTCTTCCAGCCTCTATTAAATTAGAACAACTCAGACATTTGGCTTCATCTTTTTCTTTCTTGGTTACTCAGAATCAGACTGAAAAACCAAAATGAACAACCTCCCTGCCTTTCAAAACCCAGGAACGTTTAAAGAGGCTCTGTCCAGGTTAGCACCAGCCTTGGGCCCCACCAGCAACCACTAGCTGACACGTGTGCACAAATCCACAGTTATCAGCTTTGCTCTGACATATGCCAAATGACAAGTGCCCCACACAAAACAAGTCATTCCTATTATTCTCACTCTCGTGACTCTTTTCCGTTAGGCTTATCTCAGTTTCCATGTCCCACGCCTCTTTCCCGCCTTCTGGTGATTGCCAGCAACCCTTGGTGTTCCTTGACTTGTAGCTGCATCACTCCAACCTCCGCCTCACCTGGCCTTCTCCCTGTGTGTCCGAGTATACAAGTGTCCTCTCTAAAGAACATCAGTCATTGGATTTAGGATCTGCCCTAATCCAGCAGGACCTCATCTTAACAATCATATCTGCACAGACCTTAATTACAAGTAAGGTTGCATTCCGAGGTCCCAGGTAGATGTGAATTTGTGGGGAACACTAGTCAGCCCACCATAGATGGCATAATGGTACCTTATATTACAAAAAGTTACAGCTTCCAAGGTATTTTTTGAAAGAAATAGGGCGGGCAGGCATGCAAGTCACCTGTTTGAAAGATGCCCTGAAGGCGAGTGAAGAAATCTGAGCTCCACAGAGTGAGCTAGAGAACCTCCTTCAGAGCATCAGCTGGGAAACTGGAGGCAAGTCGGACTGCCTGTCTGCAGACCACTGCCCGTCTTCCCCTCTCTGATGCAAATATTATCTGCAGCCTCAGCACAAGGATCTCAGTGCTTGGTATATGTTTCGAGAGTCATCTAAATTTCCATTTGGAATTCTATCCAAACAATATAACACTGCAGCCAGCCAAAGGAGTTGCTATTTCTCTTTCCAGTTTATTTTGCAACATAGGTATGCATTTTTTTTCTTTTTCCTTCCAAAAAAATTTATTGGCTTGTAGACAGAGAAAGGATGGTGGAGGAAGGGAGAGAAAGATAGAGAGAGAAATGTCAAGTTGCTGCTCCACCCATTCATGCGTTCATTGGTGACTTCCTTCCTGTATGTGCCCTGACCGCAGACCAAACCCACAACCTTGGCATATCTTGACAGCACTCTATTCAACTGAGCTACCCAGCCAGGGTGGGCACGCATTTCTCAATGCATGTTTAATCAAACTGCTTACTAGATGATTTGACTCAGAGGAAGAGCACAGGGACTCCAGCAGAGCAGCAACAGCCAGAAGTTCTGCATTTGAGAGTTACTGTATATCAAGGGCCTTTGTTCTCATCTGATAACTAGCAGGACTCTTGGGTAGAAGCAAAGGATAAAAGAAAAGGCAACTTTGCTTTGTTTCACAGCCAGATCTCGGGGTGAAGAGATTCAGCATCACTAGAGAATCCTTAAACACTCGAGAATCCTTTAATATAAAAGACTTTGTGTTCCTTCGTGCCCACAGTACCACATGGCAGGACTGAAGCCTAAACTGGAACTGAAAGCAGCACTCCAAAGGTACACTGGAAGCAGGACATGCTTACCTCCAGTTATCACTGATAATAATTTAAAGTGCTGGAATTATCTACAATCATCTTTGCTTGCCAGTAAGAAATAGGACTGCAATTTCATTCGCAGAAGTGAATTCTGTGTCCTCCCTATATACTATCAGGATCTAGCCAACTCAAGAATTTAAAAGAGTAATAATTCTTACTAAGATGTATTGTCTTTATGTAACAAAGTATTATTCATCATAACCAGATCATAAATAGTACTTAAAGGGATGGATTTACTAAAATTGATTGTCACGTCATCAATATTAGCTATCTGTGTCTACGTCTGCCCAGGAGTAGGGTGATCGGCGGGAACTATGTCTTCCGAGGATCCAGTCCTAGAAATGATGGCTCACACTTGGGAGTGGGACAGAGTCAAGCCTTTAAACTGTGCAGACAGATGAATCATGTGTTGGGTTCGAGGGTTCCATTTTACTGTTCCACATACAGAGAACAGCTTTGTTCTTGAATTCTGAATACAGGACAATTCTGATCAATATGCAACAAGAAAGTGAGAAGTCACAGGACACTCAGAGTGGCTGAGGTATTTCATTTGACTAAGGCCACCCACAGCCACTTTTTCAGGACTGGCCTCTGGGAGGATCCCTGATTCCAAGGAATCTAGATTAGAAATATTTCATGGGCCCCCAGACAGTGAGCTGGTACTCTCCCCTTGACCTTCCAAAGATCTGTTTTGAGCAAACAAGATACCCTAGCCAAAATAAATAATTTTTAAAAATATTTTATTTATTTACTTTTAGACAGAGGGGAAAGGAAGCAGAAAGTGAGGGAGAGAAACTCCCTCAATGTTTGGCTGCCTCTCGCATGCTGCACACAAAGGAACCCGGCCCACAACCCAGGCATGTGCCCTGACTGGGAACCGAACCAGTGAGCCCCTGGCTCACAGGCCAGCACTCAATTCACTGAGCCACACCAGCTGGGGCAGAAATAATATTTTTATAAGCAGGAATTTATTTACCTGGATCAGAAAAAAAAACAGTTTCTCCTTAACCTTCTCAAACATACCAAACTACAAATCAAAACTATAAAAGATGTAAAGAGCACAGATTTGGTCTTGAACCATAATGTATAATTCATGCTTTAAACATATATGTGTGCTTATGTGAACCCCTTATTCCTTGAGTGTGCCTTCCTTAACGCTGCTGATTCACAGGGTGAATCTTTAGGTCCTTGATTAACGTCACCCACTTAGCAATTAAGAGTCTCCACAGATCAATGTGTTCCTGACTTTCTTGCCCAAGGTTTATTGCTCAGAAGCTAAAGCCTTTTATTCAATATCCAGGCTACAGAATCCAAACATCAGTTGGAGTCTTCAGCCTCTTGAGATCTAGGGAAAATTGTATCATTTCTCACAGTTATCTGGCCTTCAGGACTGCAGTACTTCTCCCAGGCCATTCAGTCTGAGTCCCCGGTGAGCTCTCTCCCTGTCCCAGGAGGCTTTCTTTTCCTCATCTGACACCTCAGCATTCTCCATCACCTTAGATGTGAAACCAGTTCACCTGCTTACAAATCCATGTATTCTTGTCCAAAACACTTTTGATTTTTTAAATATCCAGGTCTTCTAGGAAGAGTTCAGATTGTAGATGGTACAAGAAAGTAATATAAAAACCTCTATTAGTCATTCCTTCTCTCTAAACTTTGTACGCTCACCTTAGCTCTAAGGTCCATCTGTTGTACCTTTCCCCTCTCAGAGACCAGGCCCTCATCCTTCTGTCTGTCTCTTCTCTACCACCTCTTCTCTCACGAAAATGATGAGTACAGTCCCCCTCATTCATGTGGGTCTGCCTTCTTTCCTCCAGTGCTGTTACTAGCCGACACCTATCTATGCCTTCAGTGTTTTCATGTTCTTCCCAAGTGCTTATTTTTCCAAATGTAATTTTTTCCCTAAGAGGAATTATCTTGTCAGACATGTCAACAAAGTACAATTTTTTCAAATTGTTATATAAGAAAAAAAATGATACATCTGACTGCCTAACTCTGCCTAAATCACATAAGAATCCTATAATATATTCCAGAATAAAAGCAAATGTGAGCTGTCAACTAGAAATCTATATATTAAGAGTAATAATAACATTATTTGGTGAAATATTCACCAGAAATGGTGCCAGAGAAAGAGAAAGAGAGATCAATTTTTTAATAGGAAATATATTTTTAAATGATGATAAATAGATCACTTTAAAAGTACCAACTCAATCTATTTTTTAATTTAAAATTCACTCACAGATTACTGATCACACATCAGTGTTCTTAGATGGACCAAAATGACAGTAAATTAAACCTTTTCCTGAAATCAAACTAGTAATGCAAGTGAACATTTTACCTATTTTGCAGATTTCCTAACACTAGTACTAACATGTGGGCATTTGCCTGGAAAATGGTCAGCTGTGCAGATTCCCTCTGAAACCTGAGATGGCAAACACAGGCGGCTGGCCAGTGGTTACGAGAGCTAGACATCTCTGGGTGTCTCCACTGCAGACACAGGTAAACCTGGCGTTCGGGCCTCCTCAGTGACTCAAGTCTCATGGTCCTTAGTTTTCATTGTGATCAATACTAATTGCTGATTTATAGAGAAAACAATTAAGACTCCCTAAATGAGGGATGGCACAAGTACCTCAGAATCAAAAGGAATCAAACATTCAGTCAAGCATATGGCTGATGTAGTTAAGAACAAAACAAAACAAATAGGATGAGATATCTACCACCAGCCTCCCCTGGCATCCACACAGCAGTATTGCTCAGAGAAGAAAGGAATATTTCAGTAGTACCTTGCCTCCAATGTCCCTACACGGCCAACCAGAAAAATGGTAGGGGACGGTCACCGAGTGGCTTGTCCTCATTTACTTCTGCTGACGCTGATACAGAAGCCCTGGCTCACTCCAGTGACAGGCCTAGCCCCCTACACAGAGTGGGCAGGCCCCAAAGCCCAGGAAAATGAGTACAGCAGGAGGTTTGAGGGAGAAAAGAAAATGAGGAGAGAGAGAGAGAGCAAGGACTCATGGACACATAGACGACAATGTGGTGATTATTGGGGGAAAAGAAGTGGGTGACGGAGAGGGTATGAGGGGGATAAATAGTCATGAAAAAATACAATAAAAATGGTTAAAATGAAAATAAATAAAAAAGTAAATAAAAGTTTAATAAGCTTAGAAATAAAATAAAATGTACACAATGGACTGAGACGAACAGAAATGTTACTTTTTAAATTTGCTAAACCAACTGGTAGTAGAATAACAGTTTATGCTTATTTCTTTAAAAACACACGTTTGAATGCTTTTAAGCAGGGAATTAGCATTTACATGTAATGGGAAGAAAAACAAAGCTCTTGCTATCTCAGTCTCTGGCTGCAGCATGAAGGCAATAGACTGAAGGGAGACCCACGCTGGCATCGGGGAGTAGGCATCTAAGAACTGGTTAGATGACACCTAAGCTGTTTTAGCACAGTTTGGGTATAAAAAGATCTGGAGATTTAAAGAAGGGGTTAGGGAGTTTTTCTAAAAAGAACTTTGGAGAGAACTATGGGAGTGCCCTAAGTCCCACTATACATTATTGCTCAGAACATCTCCTTAGTCTACTCTATTAGTAATATCTCATCGATTTGACTGGGTGAGCAAGCAACAAGTATATTGAGGCCTTTTTAAGTACCAGATTCCAAAGGACAGGAGATAACTTCTGAGAAGATGCTAGGATATCCCCTCCAAAGTGAAGGACGAATTACTTCATCTTCACCTCCCACCACTAAGAAGGAGGCACCATGCCTGGTAGGCCTAGGCTAACTAACCCTCAAGGATATTCCAGGATTCTTTAAGGGGCAGAGCTAAAACTGAAAAGTCCCAGGCAAACCTGGATAGTTAGTCAGCCCAGTCCACCTCTTATTTTTTTAAAGCCACTTTGAGTAGGTCCCTGTTTTTAGTAGCATTTTAATGTATACTATCCCAAACTCTCAAATAGATCTGGCACTAAGTAGAGGCTGCAAATGTCTGTTGTTTGGGTGGAGCTCTAAGCTGAATTAACTATTACTGAGCAAACAACAAGGACATCTCCGTCTGCTACATCTTGTGTATCTAACACAGTCCCTAGATCATACAGGCATTTGGCAAATATCTGCTTAAAACCAGAATGGCTCCAGAATGTTAGCAAGAAAAAAAAAAAGAAATGTTAAAAGTCTGGATGAAAGTCTGAAAATGAGAAACATTAGTTCAGTAAAAACTCAAGTTCTGGAAAAATCGCTCTGCTCAAATGGACAAGGAAGGACCTGCCCCAGGCAGGGTCAGGGGAAGAAACTGAAGAGGTCTCTAGCCTCCTCTGCTGGCTTAGAGGGAAGGCTGCACATCATTCAGGAGCCCCAGGAGATGTTCCTTAGGGGGAAAAAGGGCAGAATTTGATACCTGGAGACTCACTTAGAAAAGAGAGAGATGCATCAGAGGAAATTCCAAGCTGTCCTGCCTGTACTCTTTCCATTAGCTCCTGGGAGTGACTGCAGCTGAGAACTGGTCCATCTGGATTTGCCCTGGTAAATAGGTCTGGCTCACCCAAGGCCAAGCTCCCTTCCTGGGAGTGGCCTAAAGCCAAAAACTTGTCCATGCAAAGACAAAGACCCAAACCTCCTCTCCAACTCCACACAACTCAGAAAGGCCATTCTGCCTTCAAAACAGCCTATGGAATTGGCTGAAGCTTCTGTTGTGGCTGCATTACAGAGCAACAACTTAACTTCTTTGGCCCAGTCCTCCTACCTTCATTTCCACGATGCTGTTGATGTCATGAGCATTTCCCATTTGTGCACGCAAATATCCCTCTGAGAGTCTACTTATTGGTGTCAAAACTGTGAAGGGTCTGAGATTTTTACCAGCTTGCAAGTTAAGCTGCCACAGGTTCATAGATTTCTGGCAGAAGACTCAATAGAGACTCCTGGGTGGAGGACAAAAAAAAAATGTCATTACTCGTGGCACAGTAGCCAACATGAACTTCATGTTCAAATTGTCTTTTCTCACTCCCCAAATTCCACAGCGGGATACAAAACAAATGTGCTTACATCATAGCTGAGGTAGCCTGAACTTAGGAAACCCCAATCTTTTGAATGGGGTTACTAGGAAATCTGCCTATTCTCTTCCCTAAAAGGAGACATTATATTTATTATACTGATCAGTAAACAAACCTGCCTTCTGTTCTGGAGGCAGATACTATCTCTATCTTCTAAGCCTGTTTGCCATATACAAACCCTTGAATAGATAGGTCAGAAAAAACGGATAGAAGACCCACAGGAGTGTGAGAAAACCATGGAGAGGTGTCTGCCAGCACTTTCGGAAGCAGCCTGTGCCACACACAGGCACGCACACCCTTGCACTCACGCACATGTGTCTTTATTAATTTTCAGAGAGGAGTGCTTTATCATTTTCAGTTATGTATATGGAAGTTACCATAATCTTTTTTCAATTTAATTTTTATCTCTAAATATGTGCATAACTTTTTAAAAAGAGTAGTCCCCTACCCAATCCACCTTACTATTTACAATCCCCAAAAAGTAACAACTTTTAATTACCATAGCTAATTCCTCTGGTAGATACCTTCATAGTCATAATTTTTAAAAATACTGATCATGTCATTTTTGTCTGTTTCTCTTAAATAGGATTTGTTGACCTCTTACAAAATTAAAGGACTTAATTCATATCGACTGTCATATACACACATTTTTCCTCTCCCACCCTCTCAGTATATGTTTTAAATTACATTTGGCTAACAGTTTTCATATTTACGATTAAATGTGTACCAAGGAGTCAAGTAGTATATATGATTATATTTCCTTCCTTATTCACTTCTTTCCTGGGATTAATTACCTTTTCCCCCCACATTTGGTTTGAATCTCCAAGTGTTTCCGCTGTCTTAGAACGGCTCCAAAAAATGCCTCCCAACTCAGCTTTACACATGGCCCAACCTACCAGGTAACCTACCAGTCCAAATTTTCCAGAAGGCATTCCTCTTGGAGCATTCCTGTAATGTCCTTTGCCAGCCTGGGAAGGCTGCTCTCTGGGCCAGACAGGCCGCTGCTATCCTGGATTCCCACGAGAATTATCTAGGAGCATTTCCTCCACCTTTCTCCCTCCTTTTGGTAAAACAACTGTCCTATAATATTTCCCTGAAAAAAAAAAATGGTGCACAGGAGGCAAAATCTGTAGACCTTGGAGGTATGAACGTGGCTTTTTTCCTCTCCACATACTTGAATACCAATTTGTCTGGGTATAAAATTTTAAAGATATTAGGAATTTCTTTAAATTTGTTCTTTAATGAATTTAAAGTTCTAGCCTCCAGGAGTTTCTTTTAAGAAATTTGTTATCTCTATATTCTTAATCTTTTGTATGCTATATGTTTTATATCTCTGGGAGAATTTAGCATCTCTATTCTATCAAAAAGCATCTTCTTTTACTCAGTGTGCACTTTCAATCTGGAAATATTTCTTTCAGTTCCAGGAAATTTACCTTGATAATTTTCTCCATTGCATTTTCTCAGTTCTCTGGTTCTGGAATTCTGTTAAGTGAATATTGAAACTCCTGAACATATCCTTTAATACCCTTATCTTTCCTTGACTACTTTGTACATTCTACCTTGATTTTATCTATTGTTCCTTCTAGAAATGTACTCATCTTTATCTACCAACACCTTTCTTGAAGTTTAAATCTTTATTCTTACATTTTTAAGTTCCAAGAGCTTTTTGTTGTTCTCTGACATACTTTTTATTTCTTCCTTTTTCACAGCATCTCGTTCTGGTTTCATGAACGCATTATCTTTAACCTTTCCAGAATGATTATCAGTTATAGATGTTCGATAGTTCCCCTGCATTTACTGCACTCACTGCATTCCAATGTGTTAGTTTTGGCCTTGTATAACATGTTAGTGGGTATCTTCAAATGTCAGGTGATCTTAAACTGTCTACTGTGATTAGTAGTGAGGATTAAAATGCCAATTGGAAGTATTATATGAATGAGCCAGACATATCAACAGAAAGTTTTTAATATTGTTGAATGAATGGGGTCCTGGCTTTTCTTGGAAGGAACTCTCAAATGTCAGTATCAAAGGTCATTTAATCTAGCCCTTTTCTTTAGATAATATGGCAGCCAAACTCTCAGGAAAAAGAAAAACAAGGAATGAAGGAAGGGAGGAAGGGAGGGAAGAGGGTGGGGCCAAATCACATAAGCCACAGTTAAGTTTTAACTTTTCTTGGACCCAGCAATAAAAAAATCAGTTGTCACAGATTTTCAGAGTTATCCAAGTGGGAAATTCAGCTTTCTCTACCACTGAGCAACCATTATTATAAACACAGCTTGTCTAGAAGCCTCTACGGAGAATGCCTTGCAACAAGAGAAATTCTGCAGCACAAGGCAGTGAGTCAGAATTTTTATGCTGTACTAACTGCAACAGAAGGAAGCTTGGGAGTTGCCGCACTATTTGTCCACCACACACTCCTGCAGCCGTGTTCACACATGTTTTGGTTACAGAGCAGAGAACACTCACCATGTGCGATGTCCACAGGGCACTGTGCCAAGAACGTGTGCTATGGCTCTAGGCTGAGCCATGCCTGACCACCACTCCTGGAGCCCGCAGGTCCTTGTTTGAGCTCTCCCTCTGCAACTTACTAGCTTTGTGACTCCAGAGGAAGTAGGAAGAGGGAGAAGAGGGTAAAAAGTAGGAAATAATAGTACTTGCCTCACAAGACTATTGTAAGGGTAAAATGAACTAGCATACTTAGAACATTACCTGATAACTCCTCCAAAAAATGTCAAATGCCATGATTAGTAGTAGTGGCACCACTAATATCTATATCAGATATTAGAATTTCTATATTATCAGAGGGCTTAGAAGGTATAATTTAATTGGAAAGGAAGGGATGGTGGTAGGACAGTATTAAGCTATATTAATGAAATAAGACTTATAATACCATTTATTTGAAATGGTTTAGCAGGGAAGCAAAACTTGCCTGGCAATGCCACTTGCCATTGTTATATTGGTTTGTTCTCATAACTACTGCAATGGCTGTAGTTTGAGGTGACAAATTGTGCAAGTCATGGCTGCTTGTATTTGAGGTACATTCAGATTTATATGCATGTGTGTGTGCCCACACACATATAGCTAATAGATATTAGCATCCATTCAAATACTAGATAAATTTAGATTTTAGAACTGGGGAATAAATCCCTCCAATGTTCTGAAACAGCTCATGTTCACTCCAGGGAGTAGCTGGCATGTTAGGGGAGTGAGAGTCCACTGGATCCAAAGTTTGAAATTCATCCTGCCTCCCTTCCCGACTTGTTTAAGCTCAGAGAAGAGTTCAGCACTCAGGATTCAGGATTCATACCCACATGTGTGCAAATGCCTGATTATAGTAAAGGTTCTATGTAGTGTATTGGGGGAGGATGACCTTTTTCATAAACAACCCTGGTTTATTTGAATATCTTCATTAAAAAAATTAATCTTGGTCTTGACCTCATAAAACCAAAAGTCAATTGCAGGTGGATTATCAACTTAAATGTGAAAAGCATAAAGTTTCCAGGAGATAACTTAGAAGTGTTTCCTAAACAGGTTCACACAAAACTCTAACCCTAAAGAAGAGATGATAAATTGGACTACACTAACATTAAAACTTCTACTTAACCAAAGATGTCATCAGGACAGGGAGAAGGTAAACCACAAAATAGGAGAAAATACAGGGGGGCGCAAAAGTAGGTTTACAGTTGTGGTTATGCGAAACAGTTTATTCTTATTGTTATTTATTAATGATTGCCTTATTTTCCATACAAACAATGGTAAAAATACTTTTGCCCCACCCTATCTTTACAATACATAAATCCAACAAAGGACTTAAATGCAAGTTATTTTTAAAAATTCTAGATATCAATAAGGAGGAAGACAATTCAACTAAAATGTACAAAAAATGAACAGCCACTCCACAAAAGATTTTCATTCTTAATAAATGACAAGGTACTCTACCTCATTAGTGAGAGAAATGTGAATTAACACTGCAACAAGATACTGTACCACATATCCGTAAGTATGGCTAGAGTTATCAAAATTGACATGCACTGCTGGTGGGAGCATAAATTGGTACCAGCACTTAAGAAAACTGTTCAGCAGCATTTACTGAGGTTGAATATAGGCACAGTGCACAACCTGACTATTCATCTCCTGAGTGTATACTCAACACAACCGCATGCATGTGTTGCTTTATCAGAAGACAGGCACCATGATGCTCACAGTGGACCCAAACTGAAAACAACCCAAGTGTCCAACCACAGAACAAACAAAACATAAACTGCGATCGACTTATACAGCAGACATCACACAATAATGGGAACAGACACGATTTACACACATGGAAGAACATCATAAACGTGCCTTAAAGCTGCATAGAATCTTTAAGATGACCAGAGTTGTCTTTAAACATGTGACTTTGTATGGAATGGGCAGGGGATTCTGCATCGTCCACAAGGATATACTGGGTGGCAGATTTCAGCTTAAAGGAAAAACGAACAAGGGGCTTTTCCAGAAACAACTGAGTTCGCTGGATGATTTCAAGCACAGTCGAGACAAACACCCAGTGGGCATGCTGCGGTAGCAAGTCAAACCTTGCATGTGTGCTGGGATGTATCACCTTAGAACAGAGGCTCCCAACTGGGCCAGTTTCAGCAATGTCTGACACTTTTGGTGAGCAAATCATGGGGCAGCTGGGGCTCCTGCATCTAGTGGGCAAGGCCAGGGATGCTGCTAAACAAACTACAAGGCACAGGACAGCCAACATGCACAATAAAGAACTGTCTGGCCTAAAATGTCCATGGTGCTGGAGTGGTGAGAGAAGAGGGGGGAGTTTACTTGGTGATCTCTAGAATTTGTTTTGCCCCAAGAGCCACATTTGAAACAGTATGCACTAAATTTCTTGTCTGTGTCACAGCCCTAGGATAAACCACTTACATAAAATTTTCAAATGTTGAATCATGAACATATTACACCCAGCATAGCCTTTTAGTCAGTTGTTAACTTGCTTTGGTTGCCTTGAATTTCAATATTACCTAGTATCTGAATTGTCACAAAGGTTTTTAATTATGATGACTACTAATTTTGCTGTGAATATCCAATACTGTCTGCACCTGTATGTTGTTGCTGAGTTCCACAGAACATGTCTCAGTTAACATTTCAGTGAGCTTGTAACACAAGCAACATGCACACATCAGCCCAGTTTTACATTAAGAAATAAAAATAAACAAGCCATCAACCCTGTGTAATAATACTTTAACAATCAGAAAAGGCAAGTCTTCCTTTAATGCTTTTGTAGGATACTATTTAGCCATGTAAAAACAAAGTGTATTATTTATTATTAAAGTTAAAATAGTCTCTAATTATGCACAGTTTGATATCAATGACATAAAAGCAATTATGGTACAATCGAGCAAAATGGCATTGTTGGCAGGTTCCACTTATCATTCCTAAATTGCCACACTGACAAAGTCAAGCATTTATCAGTGCTACTGCAAAGCCAATCAAACAGTGGGTGTACCAGGTCCTTTCTGGTGTTTCTCAAAAGCTGCGCTCACACCTGGGTAGCATGATTAATTCACCCTGTTATTTTTTCAGTTTTCCTTCCCCAAGAAAATTCCCCAAGACTGTGGTGTATCTGTTCAGAGTTAAATAGAAACTCACTTTTATTGAGTATCTTTATTAATTTCTTTATTAATCAGAATTTTCAATTTCTTGCATCATCTTCAGTTAAGAGGCTGACTGGGAAATGATACTAATTCTGAAAATTCAGTTGAGTAGAATATTCAGACAATGGTCTGCTTCAGTTAATTCTATTTTCCTGTTAATGGGGTTAAAAAGAATATGCCTAAAATAATTCACTTTGTTAAAAAAAAGCATCCTAAAATATGTTATGTACTTTTAAGATTTAGTAAGTACACTAACAAAAACAACAGCTAACACTATGTAGTATTTACTATGGCCTAGTCATCGTGTTTGTATCAGGATTAAATTTCCTAAGAGAGACTAGCAAGGTGACTTTATTACTAAAACATGTTGTTTACTTTCAAATTACTGCCAATAGCATATGTAATGGTGGAAGAGTCACTACATTCTCCTAAAATTGGAAGGAAGACAAACCTCCTTCACCACTCCTATTAATCACTGTACTAGAGATTCCAGCTAGTTCCACAAAGCAAGAAAAAAAAGTAAAAGGCACATATAAGGTTATAGGATATGAGGTCAATATATAAAAAATAACTATTTCTCTCACAGAGCAATTAAATTGGAAATTGAAATTGAAATTCTTAGTGCCATTTGCAATAGAGGGAAAACACATAATTCACTTAGGAATAAATTTAACAAAATATATCTTCAAGATCAGTAAATGGAAGACTACAAAATACTGCTGAGAGGAATTAGAAAAGAACTAAGCAAATGAAGAGCTATACTGTGTTCTTGTTTTAAAAAACTCAATACTATTAAAATCTTCCCAAGGTTATCTATAGATTCAATGCAATTCCATTCAAAATTCCAGTGGGGTTTTTTATAAAAGTTGACAAACCAACTTTATATAAAAATGCAAACGACATAGAACAGCCAAAATAATTTTGGAAAAAATAACAAAGTTGAAGAACTTAGAGCACAGGTACTCAGTTTTTCCTTACATCCAATACTCTTCAAAAGTCCCATAGATAAAGTGTGAATTTTATGTTGTCCAGACTTTTGTGTAGACTACAAGAAAAAAAAAATTAATGCAAAGAAAACTCTTCCACACTCTTTCTCAAGGTTCTGAGCACCCAATTCCAGTGTGTGTGTGTGTGTGTGTGTGTGTGTGTGTGTGTGTTTTGGGTGGCGGTGGGGGTCCACACATTGAAGGAGTTCTCTGACATCAAATGTGTGTCCTGCGATTCAACTTAATTCTGACATTATCTATTCAGAGATAGCATTGGATTCCACAGGTAAGAGCTCTGTCCCACAAGACTACTACTCCACTTCAGATGCCAGTCACAAGTCTGACCAGCCCTAGATCAAAGATTCTAATGACCACCCCACTCCCTGGGTTCAATTTGCTAAAGCAGCTCACAAAATGCAGAAACATTTTTACTTAGATTACTGGTCTACTACAAAAGGATGTAACTCAGTCCCAGCCAAATGCATAGAGCAAGGTATGGAAAAGGGATGTAGAGCTTCTAAGCCCTTTCCAAGCACATCTCTCTCCCCAAATCTCCTCATGTTCACCAACCTGGAAGGATTCCGAACCCCATGCTTTGGGAATTTTATGGAGACTTCATTATACAGGCAGACTGATTAGATCATTTGATTGAATTCAGTCTCTAGCACTTCTCCCCCCAAGGAGGTGGGGGCTGAGATTAGGGAGGTGAGGAGGGTTGGGGGGGTGAAAGTTCCAATCCTCTAACCACATGACCACTAGTCTCCCCTGCAACTAGTCCCCCTCCTTAGGAGAGGTTCAAAAGTAACCATATTAACATAAACCGGGGTGTGGTGGAATGGGGCTTGTTATAAATAACAAGACATATTTCACCTTTATGACTCTGAAAGGTTTCAGAAACTGAGGACAAGAGACCAAATGTGACAAAAGATGCTCACATTGCTCTTATTTCTCAGGAAATGACAAGGGTTTTGAGAGCTGTGAGCTGGGAACTGGGTGAAGAACACACACGCATTTTGAGAAATACATTTTGGTCATCCAAATGACCAAAGGTATATTTCTTTTAAGTCACAATACAGTACCTTCACACCCTAGCCTGAAGTGGAACTGTCTATCCCAGTTATTTTTTAATGCAGTCTTATAAAAAGAATATGGTCTTTGGGATTCAAGTAGACATGAATTCAAACACTGGACTCAAATTTTTAATTCAAAACTGAACTCGCAGAATATAGTTTAGCAAGTAGCTAATATATAAAATATTATCTGGTTCATAAAACCCTCTAAGATATCCCCCTAAAGAATCCTTTTATGATGTGCATATATATCAAAACATCATATTGTACACTTTAAATATATTACAACTGTGTCAATTATACCTCAATACAGCTGAAAAAAGTAAACTTTGATATATATACACATAAACACACATTATATATACACATATATGTAGACATGTGTGTTTTGTTTTTACATATACATGTATGTGTGTATTTACATATATGTACTCACACACATACTGAGGTCTGTCCAGGGAAAATGCAGCCATTGTTAATATAACAAGAACAGTTTGAGTGACATTAATATAACCTAGCAGCCAAGGAGAGTGAACTGGAATGTGCATGCATGAACAATGAAGACTTCACTGTACTGTTCAGTGGGGGTGGTAGACACGGTTGAGTGAGCATGTGGACTGTGTGGCCGTCACATTCAAAATGACTGAGCTAGTAGAGCAATGAATCTGTATAGGCAACAGGTGATTGGCGGCTTCATCCTGACAATGTGCCCACTCACACATCACATCTGGTACAGAGATTTTTGGCAAAACATCAAATCTCCCAGGTGACTCACCCTACTACAGCCCAGATTTGGCACCCTGTGACTTCTGGCTTTTTCCAAAACTAAAATCACCTTTGAAAGGGGAGAGATTTCAGACTGTCAATGACATTCAAAAAAGTAAACTTTTTGAATACAACATGGCAGCTGATGGTGATTGGGAGAACCCAGGGTGCCTGCTTTGAAGGGGATTGAAGTGTCATTGTCCTATGTATAATGTTTCCTGTATCTTGTATCTTTTTAAGTAAATGTCCCTATTTTTCATAGCACATGGCTGGATACCTCTGGACAGACCGCGTACACACCATAATCCCACAGAAAAGAATGAGCTTCTGTGAGATATGATTTCTACTAAAATTTCCTGGGTCACCCTGAGCTGGAGCTTGTGATCCCACCAAAACTGAACACTAGTATGTGTGCTGGCCTGGGATTTAACAATTAAATTCTGACCAATGTTAGGTAGTCACAGCAACGAATTGGTCATTTTGTTCTTGGAAATGAAAAGTGATGGTCCACTCAAAAAGCTAATTTCGTATTGCTGACTAGAAGAAAAGAAGAAGCTGCAGTTTCAAACCCTGTCTTTAAAAGCCTAATAAAAACATAAGCATTTTGTGGTCATTAAAATGAGTGCTCCCCAGAAAGTGGCATCTTTCTTTAAGTAGGTATAACACAAATTGACAGAAAATCGACTTGCCTCAGGGGTGAAAGCATGCTCAGAGCAATTATTGGAGCTAACAGTGCCTGAAAATATTTATAGAACATATGTATACTTTGACTCAGAGCTTCTATTCAACAATTTCTGCAGAGAAAGAATTACTTAATACATTTGTTAGTCTACTTCTAACATGTAGTCTTATCTACTAAATATCCTTAATAAAAATCAGCAATCAATAGAGAAATAGCAAACGTTCCACTAGAATAGTAATCTCTGAGACTCACCTTCCAGTCATTGATAAGTTTATTGAGTATCTACTGGGTGTCAGACTCTGTGTTACGAACTGGAATAATACTTGTAAGGCCAGTCCTTAAAAAATTTACAATGCTTCAGAAAGACATGTTTGAAACAATCATTGCAAGTAGGTGATGAGTGCTACAAAAAAACTGCTATTGCAGTATTAAAAATTAAGACTAACCTAATCTGCCCTGGCTGATGTGACTCAGTTGGTTGGAGCATTGTCCTGTAGACAGAGGGGTTGCAGGTTCGATTCCCAGTTAGGGCACACACCTGGGTTG
The DNA here is from genome assembly GCA_004024845.1 of Tonatia bakeri. Taxonomy (NCBI): domain Eukaryota; kingdom Metazoa; phylum Chordata; class Mammalia; order Chiroptera; family Phyllostomidae; genus Tonatia; species Tonatia bakeri. Next base: position 9,753 of record PVIA01013574.1, on the reverse strand, counting down.
CAGGTTCTGTCCCTGACTGGGGTACATATAAGAGGCAACAATGGATGTTTCTCACATTGATGTTCTCTCCCTTTTTCTCTCCCTCCCTTCCTCTCTCTCTAGAATCAACAAACATGTCCTTGGGTGAGGATAAAAAATATCCTTTTAAAAAGAAAAAAGACTAACCTAATCTAGGAAATAAAGCTCAAACTGAGGCCTGAATATAAGCAGGAGATAAAAGGCCCTGTGAGCATAGAACACGCATGCAGCAGAAAGTATCAAAAAGGAGAGAAAGGAATGCAAGCTAACTTCTCAGTTTTATTCTTGTTCATCTTCAGATATGTTTTAAAACAAGAAAAATGTACTCTCTCACAGTTCTGGGGGTCGGCAGTTGAAAGTCAAGGTGTCAGCAGAACTGATTCCTTCAAAGTCTCCAAGGGAGAACCATTCTTTGCCTCATCCAGCCTCTAGTAGCTCCAGAGACTCCTTGGTTTGTGGTTGCAAAACTCCAGTCTCCACGCTCACAGGGCTGTCTTTCCTGTGCGTCTTTCCTTTCCTCTACCTTGTATAGGACACCTGTCTGTGGATTTAGGGCACCCAGCTAATCCAGGATGATCTCATCCAGAGATCCTTAATTATATCTACTAGAGTTTTCTTCAAATGAGGTCACATTCACAGATGTGTGAATATATTTTTTTGGAGGACACCATTCAATCAACTAAATTGCTCAAATCAAAATCTGTGGGTTCTGTTACAGCTTCTCCTGCTCAACATTTTCCTACCACTGGTCTCAGAGAAAGATCTTTAAGGGAAACACAAAATGTTCATTCCACAGTATTGAATAATGACATAGTCAAACAATGATTTTCAAAAGAACCCAAGAATTAACCTTTCTCTTTTCTCATAAACTAAAGAACATTTATTTATGGCTTCATAAGAATGTCATAATATTAGGACTGACCACTTTGTACATATGGCATTCCTTACGTACCAACAAATATGGATTCAAATGATGGGGATTTTCAAGAAAAACAGAATTAAACAGCATCATTTACTATGTCAAGGATATTAAATCTTTTTAAACACTAGAAATAAAAAATTTTCTTCCTTCAGAAAACTACTACCCATCATTTCCAGCAGTTATAATAAAAATAATGAAAACTACAAACATGAGATATTAAAATACTTTTATTTTTGAAAAAATTTAAAGGAAGGAAGGAAAGTATACTATGTTCTAATTCGATTACCCCATAAGATTTTGCATTTACTTCAAGGTCAAGGTTGTTACCCATTTTAAAAATGAATGAAGTCTAAGGGTTAATAATATTCTGAAAATCCAGAGTGATCTTGAAATGTCAAATGAAAATCTTTTTAGATTTTTTCATCTTACAAGCTTTTAAAATTCTTAAAGCATTAGTACTGACCTTATAATGGAGTAAATCAAATTTACATTTTTTTATTCAGAAAAACCAGTTTGCATATGATTGATAGATAGATAGACAGGCAGACAGACACAGCGGTCCAAAACAATCAGGTGAAATTGAAAAATCTAGTCCAACTATTATTCAGAAACACACACTAGAAACAGAAACAAGTGTGCTTTCCCACAAACATATGCACAGTGTTGGAATACACAATCAGTGGTCTATAAAGATATGAGGTCTGTCTGGAAAAAGTCCAGCCATTGTTAATATAATAAGAATGGTTTGCACAACATCAGCGTAAACTGGCAGCCAAGGAGAGTGGACTGGAATGCACATGGGTGAATAATGACAACTTCACTGTACTGGTCAGTGGGGGCAGTAGACATGGTTCAGTGAGCATGTATACTGTATGGCTGCAGCATTCAAAGTGATCTGAGCAAGTAGAGCAATGAATCTGCATCAGATTTTGCATAAGATTGAACATTCCTCTGCAGAAAATATTCGGATGATTCAGAAGGCCTCAGCTACAGGCAACTGATGATCAGAAACTTCATCACGACAACGCGCCCACTTACGCATCAAATCTGGTGCAGAGTTTTTTGGCAAAACATCCAATCACCCAGGTGACTTAGCCCTGCTACAGCCCAGATTTGACACCCTGCAACTTCTGGCTTTTCCCAGAACTAAAATCACCTTTGAAAGGGAAGAGATTTTAGATCATCAATGAGATTCAGGATAATATGATGGGGCAGCTGCTGGTGATTGGAAGAAATATGTGAGATCCCAAGGTGCCCACTTTGAAGGATACTGAGGCATCATTGTCCTATGTACATGTTTCTTGTATCTTGCATCCTCTTCAAAAAATGTCTCTGTTTTTCACAGTATATGGCTGAATACTTTCTGGACAGACCTCATATGCTCTTATTGCTCAGGAGTGTTTGGGTTTTTTGTTTTGTTTTGTTTTGTTTTTGGTCTAGCCAGACCATGAATTTCTGTTCTTGTTCTATTGTAAACATATGTGTGCATGTGAAAAAAATTGGTTTTTGTTTCCCTCATTCTGATCAAAATGTGCTTACGTGAGATATACCATTTATAACCACTTGTTCCTCCCTTCATTACACTGGGGTCTAAGTTTTCTCCTTTTATTTGGGACTTACTCTGTGGGTAGATCCTGCTTTCTACTCCCAAATACCTCCCTAGAACTCCTCACCAATTTATTTATTCAACAACTATATATTGGATGCCAGACACCATGGGTACACAACTGAATAAAGGAGAAGTTCTACTGCACAGAGCCTTCTTTCACACAGAGGGGCAGTGGGGATGCGGGAGAGCACTGGAGATCAGGAATATGATGCATTGTAATTACATTCCAGATACTATGTGCCAAAAGTGTAATGTATTTTATCTCAAACCTCACAACCCTATGAAGCTGAATATTGCATTTCTGCAGATAAGGGAAATCAGATTCAGTGGAATCAAGTAATTTGCCCAAAAACATGAAACAGGTCTACTTTTTCTGAGGTAGTTTCAGCTATAACATAATAATTTGGTATTTGTGTATATCATGAAGTGATGACAATAAGGCTAGTTAACATCGATCACCATACATAGTTAGAGGTGTTTTTTTTTTCTTGTGATGAGAACTTTTAAGATCTTTCTTAGCAACTTTCTAGATCGTCTAATCTTGATCATATCACCAGACTGACTGTCCCCTATGGGACAGAAACTTCAATATACGCCTCTGCCCTCTCCAGCTTCACCCCCAGACTCATCGTCCTGACACACAACCAGGCTGAGCCACAGAGGTATGAATTACCGTATTTTTCAGACTGTAAGATGCACTTTTTTGCCACATTTATTGCTTAAAAAAATGTTTCCCTATTTTTCTCCTCTAATACCCAGGTGTGTCTTGTGGTATGGACCCCAAACACGCCTAGGTGTTAGAGAAGGAAAATAGGGGGAAAATTTTTGAAGCAAAAAATGTAGTAAAAAAGTGCATCTTGTAGTCTGAAAAAATACCATAAATCAGGCACAAACATGTTCACTTTCTTTATTTGTATAATCTCAATTAAATCTAATGGGGAATTTAAAACAAGTCATTCCTGAATTTTCTCAGTCCAGCAGTGATTTTAACTCAATCAATTCCACCTTGTAACCAGATCCCTTACCAGGTTCATCCTCACGGAACTGACCATTCTGTCTCCCACTCTTCTCTCTGGGGTAGCATCTGAGTCCTAGAGAAGACTGTGGGAGCATTACAGTGTTGGTAGGCTACATGTTACTCCTGCGAGGTTGTCTGCTGGTGTCTACTGGGAATGTAACTTGTCTCTCCTCTTTGTTCAAGGTGTGTAGTGCTTCCTCAGGTAGAGCTCAAAGCTCTTGACCACTGGCTCCTTCTTTGCTCTCTGGTGCTGCCAGTCCTCTAAGTTCAGTTCTGCACCCATCTCATCCCTGGCAGGAAGTAAAGGCAGCACTGTTTTGGTGAAGACCTTTTCAACCCTGCTAGGTGACCCCCTGACAGGTGATTGACCCACTCTCACTCTTAGCTGACTTCTTTTTCTGCATGCTGGGCCTGTAGGAATGCTGTGACTGGATCTCAGGAACCATGTAAAGGTTTTAGTCGGGGAGGGGGATCTATGGCCTACTCCTTCCCATCTGCACCATCCTGCCACCCTGCTAAGGCAGCATGGAGTAAGAACTTCCCATTGGGGGCTTGTAGTTAGTCCAGATTTCACCTGGGAATTTCCTCTCTGGGATCCTGACATATAAAAAGATTTAAAAGTGTAGAGATTCATGATGAGTGGAGTTCAGAGACTGAAGTCACTATACTGCTTCTAATTTCCTTTTATCTTTTCCCCTAACTTTCTCCTCCCCTCTAGATTGGATGTCATTTAGTAAGTTTGGGGATTATGGGGCAGAAATATAAACATGTATTTTCAGTCCCTCAAATCCATTTTTGGCCTCTACTATCTCACACCCCTCAAACTTAGATCAAAGAATAAGGAGGCTTTGTTCTCAGCTGTGAATTATTTCTACATCAATAGAAATTCTTTCTGCCCAATGGGAAAAGTGGGCAGCTATAAGGTAGACTTGAAATAGTGCAGCAAGGAATGATTTGTAACATCATCCTGCAACACTAACTATAAAAACTCGACGGAATTCTAGCTTTTACATTTCCTCCTTCAAGTCAGTGCACACAGGCAAACACAACTAAAAAAAGTGCGGTTGTGTGCTAGGCGTCTACATGGACACCACACTTCCTTAAGTAGCAATACAATAGCTTGAAAGTTTGGAGAGAAGCCAAGAAAACATTCACATGGTACAAATTTTGATACAGTTAAAGAAAGCCAGATTCATGTTGCTTGAAAGCAGTTAGAATCATTCAGAGAGAAACTGGAGATTTCCATGATTCTTCACAAGTTTATAATCCTCAGCTCTGAAGAAGCAGTATAAAAAGAGACACAGAAAAACAATGGGGAAATGAGAATGTACAGATAATCATTTGGAAGTCCCACATTGTTCAAAGTCAAATAATGATCATAACAAAGGTGACTTAACAAAATTTAAAAGGCAACTAATTTGAAATAAAAAGCACAGGCATATTTAATATGTTGGGCTAGAGAGTGGTTCAATGCAAATTAGCTGGAACAGCAATTACATTTAAGAAAGTTTCAAAAGCTGGTAACTAAGCAACTACATTCAGCCTACACAAATTATTCATCATCCCTGGTAAATTATAGAAAATGACAGCCTGTCATTACAGAGTAGAGGCATACAAAGGGCATTATTATGCTATGTTCCTCCTACATAAGAAAGATCAATTATATCTTTGGTGCAATGATTAGGTTAAATAACTACAATAAGTATTGAATGTCAGTGTGTCATGGTGAACACGTGTAAAAGAAAGCCCAGGAGTTTTCCAAAGAATGGCCCTTGCCAGCAGGTACAACCCTCCCCTGACCTGACTTTACATAGTATCTTTCCTGTCGCAGCAAGAGCAGCTCAAAACACTCCACTTTATTGGCAGAATTTTACATGAGTCTTTGGTAGAAGAGGTATGTAAGGGAAAAAAACCTATATAAGTATTACTCACAACTCAGAATTCTCTATCATCTCTAATCAGATGATGATATTCTTGGAGTCAAGACTGTTTTGTACCTTAATGACTGCCTAACTATTTCTCTAGATAAGAAGATCAATAGGTAACAGTAGGTGAACTCTAAATGCCCCTATTTAAGAGTATCGAGAAAACACCTTGTTTCTTGGGAAACAAAATATTTATTTTAAAATGGTATGCTTTTGCAACTGATTGATGTATCACACTGATGTTTCCCTCTCTTTCTCCTTCCCTTCCCCTCTCTAGAACTAAATAAAACCTTTAAAGAGATTTTAAAAATAAATGAAACAAAGCAAAAAGTAAAATAGTATGCCTCTGAATTTAGTTAACAGTAGATAATATGTGTTCTCAATTTCCAGGGAAAACCTACTGAACAAATGTATTTTGAAGTTCTATTCATTTCCTCTTTATAAAAAAATAATTCCTATGGTTGAATAAAACCAGATCTCTACTAAGCTATCCATTTCCTTTTAAAATGCATTATAAAACAGTACGTGTTTAGAAATAATAAAGCGTTTCCTTGAACCCACTTCCCTCATCTCCTCCCAGGCTGTAATGATCGAGTGCAGATGGAAATAACGAGCGCAGAGTGGCTCTTTCGCACCACTCAGCAGCACCATTTACACAGCTCCTTCTCTCTGATGGTGGCTCTCCCCATCACGGCAGTAAAAAGTCTGGGGGAAGAAGAATCTTGTTTTCCAGCCTTCCATTTCAGCAAATCTTATTGCCATGTAGGGCACTGTTATTGGCTGTGACCTAGAAAACTAGGTAAGAAAGTTAAGACTAACATCAGAACCAATGAATACACTGGAACTGAACAGGAACTGCCAGACAGGGGCCATTCCAGAGGCCCCTGCCTTATTGTGGTCCCTCTTCAGGGCTCCATGAATTTTCTCTTGTTCCATTTCTCCTTCTCTCCTCATTGCATCTTCTGCTTTCTCATAGTTGCTGCTTCTTCATGACATCGGTGTATCTATGGCCTCATATATAGATCATGTTACTCTTTCATCTCTGCCTCCCACTTCAAATGAGATCATTCCTCCTCATTACTCAATTTAAATTTTTGAAAAACAGAAGATGACTAACCCAGTTGATCTTTTTAAGCCAGACCATGGTATTTTATAGACCACTACCTGGCCTGCAGTAGAGGACTACACTAAATACTTAGACACTCTTATCCAGAGATTTGCAAGGGGGGCGGGGGGTCCCTATGTCTTCTCCCCTTAAATGTGGGCTATGTGAATACAGTATAATTGGCATTGCTGTCCTGGTTTCTAGGACCTGGCCTTAAGAAACTAACAACTTGCTCTTGGAATTCAGCCATCATGCTACACAAAAGCCCCCAGCCACACAGAGGGGCCAGGTAGGTGCTGTGGCTGAGAATTCCAGCTCAGGTCCCAGTCAACAGCCAACATCAACCACCAGACAAGTGTAAGTAAAGCTCTCTCCAAATAATAGCAATGCCAAGCCAATCCCCAAATGATACCAACCCCCAGCCATTCAGTTACTCCCAGTCATTCTAGCTGATGCTTCAGATCACATAATGGAGTGGCACTCCATCTTTACATGGCCCTGTCAGAATTTGTAATTTACAGCATCTATGAGCATAATAAAAATGCATGCTTAATACTACTAGTTTGTTCTGTAGCAATAGATAATTGGAAAAGATTTTGTTATAATAAATCAATTATCCATAGCTGTGTGAGTTAATAACACATTTTATTGGCTTAAAGCAACAATTTTCTTTTTTCTCCTATTACTGGGGGTCAAGAATCTGAGAGGCACTCAGCTGTGTAGTTGTGGCTCAGGGTCTCCTATGAAGCTGCAATCAGTTGAAGGCTGGAGCCAGAAGAACATCAGGGCTGAAGCAGCTGGTGACTGGCTGGGTACCTCTTTCTTGTGAGGTTTCAAGAGCTTTCTGCGTGGTCTCTTCCTCTGGGCTGGGCTGGGCTTCACTGCATCATGGTAGACTCAGGATGATAAATTATTATGAGGTGATTCAAGGTTCCAGTGTGACTGTTCCAATGAACCTGGTGGCAGATATGTTGCCTTTTTTTAGCTAGTGTCCTGAGTCATATAGCATCATTTCTACTACACTCTGTGGTTAACTGGTCACTAAATTCAGCTTATATTCAAGGAATGGGGAGACTCAGAACCCACCTTTCAAAGAGAGAGGTTTCAAAGAATATGCCAATGTCTTTTAAACCACCATAGTTCAGTTCTGGGCCAAAGCTCATTCCTATTCTAATGAGCTCTGTTCAGGGTTGGTGAGATCATAGGTGCACCTACAGCTGCTCCTTTGTAAGGGGATGGGGCAGAGAGGTCTCCCTTAGAAGGAGCTACATTGGCCTATTCAGAGCACTAGCCCCATTCTCTCCTGGCACCAAGAATCCTTCCTATTTTTTATGCTCTACACCTTCTACATCCTATTGATTCCATCTATTGAACATTTCTTGAACTTCTCTTCACTAGATGTTAATAAATATTCCTTACACAAAATTTGGAGAACACAGAAAACCACAATGAGAAGAAAATACCCTTCCTCCCACATTAAAAGTTCTAGAGATGCTTACTCCCAACAAGATTTGACTGACATATTTACAACCACAAATATGCTAACCTTCTGCTAACACGAAGGCAGCCCAAAGTTATGACCAGTTACAGCATTCAGAGAAAGTGTCATAGGACTGCTTTAACAGCTGCTAGCCTACCTCAGAGTCCAGAGTCTTCACTGAAGTCTAGCCTTTTTTCTGTCTGTTCTCCTTTTGCCCTGCTCCTCTCACCCGAATGTTATTTATTACCCTTTTGTGAACTCAGCCTGTCCAATGGTAAAAATCAAAGCACTCTGAATACAATAAAGGAAAAGTAAATAATATTTGTAATAACAATTTTTATCTGAGAGCAGAGGGAAAATAAATTACCATCTGAAATTCTAGATTTATATACTTGTGACTGAGCAGTATCTATGTATTTGTATTCTGCATTTTCTCTTAGTCTTATAAGCTTTTTGTTATTATTATAATCTCTTAAATCATGTACTTCCTTGGTGCAGACCCTGACCTGCAGGATCCATGTGTTGTGGTGGCTATGAACAAACATACATGGACAACAGAAGTCCAGTGGAGAAAAAGGGACAGCATGGCCACTCTGTAAGTGAGAGAGAGGGCCCCAGCCCCCGTCTGGACAGGCTTTTATTGTTTTTCTGGGTACATTACATAAGGATGGTCCTCATTTACTATGCACAGGTTCGCTTTAGGCGATTACCTTTTACAGATAACAAAGGAAAGAATGTCGCTAATTCAAAGAGAAGGATGTTACAGATCAAGGGGAAAAGTGGCTGAACTGGTTATACTCCATACTTGGAAGGTTTAGCTCAGATTTTAGGAAGTTGTAGTAAACACTTGCTGCCTCAATTCAGGGTAAGGAAGTTTTAGCAAAAGCAAGTATCATAGCAGTCTAGGTACAATGCAGGCCTCATTCCCCATGGGAGAAACTATCTGTGGGTGTGGCTCCTGTGTGCCAACTCGCTCCCCACTGGCCTTTCCTAGTGGGGGCTGAGCTACATTTCCACACCATGTGAAATGGCTCTCTATAATTCCTTTTTATATTCAATAACAAAAAAATTAGTCAAAAGAGAAAAATTGAAGTAAATATCTAATAACTTGAGAAGTTCACTATTTCTATTTTTCCTCACCTTACTATTAGTAACAAAACATTTTATTTTTAAGTTGAATGGCCCAGCAAACTAATTTGCCTAACTATTACTCTATTAATCACTTCTTTTATTTCAAGTTTTTTTTCCAATTTTATTTTAATTATTGTTCAAGTACAGTTTTCTCCCCTTTACTCCCAATCAAGTCCACCCACCCATCCCTCCTAACTTCCCTCCCATTACCACCCTCCCCCTAGTTTTTATCCATGTATCTTTTAACTTTGTTCCTGTAAACCCTTCCCCTTTTCCCCTGAAATTCCTTCTTCTCTCTCCTCTGGTCACTTTCTGCCTGTCCTCTAATGCAGTGTCTTTGACTATACTTTGCTTGTTTCTTTGTTTTGTTGTTTAGGTTCCTGTTAAAGGTGAAATCATATGGTATTTATCTTTCACTGCCTGGCTTATTTCGCTTAACATAATGCTTTCCAATTGCATCCATGATGTTGCAAAGAGTAGGAGTTCTTTTTTTCTTTTTGCTGTGTAGTATTCCATTGTGTAAATGTACCATAGTGTTTTTTTTT
>PVIA01013573.1:0-31573 GCA_004024845.1 Tonatia bakeri | reverse complement strand
AGGGTAGCAATATTCATATCAGACAAAATAGACTAAAAAAAAAAAAGTCATAAAAAGAGACTCAGAAGGTTACACAATAATTTTCAAGGGGAGAATCCATCAAGAAAGACATAAACATTGTAAATATTTATGCACCCAAAATAGGAGCACCCAAATACATAAAGAACATCTTGGAGGACTTCAAGAAAGATATAGACAGCAACACAATCATAGCAGGGGATTTTAACACCCCACTGCAAGAACGGACAGATCTTCCAAACAAAATATCAACAAAAATATTGCGAAATTGAACAATATCCAAGAACAAATGCACTTAACTGATATGTAGAGAGCCCTTCATCCCAAAGAAGCTAAATACATATTCTTTTCAAATGCACATGGAACATGTTCAAAGACAGACCACATGGTCAGACAAAAAAGAAGCCTCAACAAATTCAAAAAAATTGAAATAATATCAAACATTTTCTCTGATCACAAGGGACTGAAACTAGAAAACAACCTCAAGGAAAAAAATTCCAAACACTCAAACCAATGGAGATTGAATAGCATACTATTAAACAATGAATGGTTCAAGATTGAGATCAAGAAAGAAATAAAAAAGTTTCTGGAAACAAATGAAATTGAACTCACAACAACCCAAAACTTATGGGATACAGCAAAGGCAGTCCTGAAGGGGAAGTTAATAGAAATACAAGCCTACCTAAAAAAGACAGAATATTTTTAAATACACAGCCTAACCATATGCCTACAAGAACTGAAGAGACAAGAACAAAGGCAGCTCAGAGCAAGTACAGGGAAGGAAATAACCAAGATCACAGCAGAATTAAATGACATGGAGACTAAAAACAAACTTCTAAGGATCAATAAATCCAGGAGGTGGTTCTTTGAAAAGATAAACAAAATCAACAAGCCTTTAAACAGGCTCATCAAGAAAAAAAGAGAGAGGACCCAAATAAACACGATCAGAAATGAAAGAGGAGAGATTACAACTGATACCACAGAAATACAAAGGATTGTAGGAAATTACTATGAAGAACTATATGCTGGGAAATTTGAAAACCTAGGTGAAATGGATACATTTCTAGAAAAATATAATCTTCCAAAACTCAGTGAAGAAGAAGCAGAAAGCCTGAACAGACTGACGACACCTGATGTCATTGAAACAGTAATCAAAAAGCTTCCAACACACAAAAGTCCTGGAAGAAACAGTTCACAGGAGAATTTCACAAAGCATTTAAGGGAGAGATAACCCTCATCTTCCACAGATTATTCCAAAAAGTTCAAGAAGTTTGAAGACTCCCAAACTCTGTTTATGAAGCCAGCATCCTCTTAATCACAAAACCAGATAAAGGCACAACAAAGAAAGAAAACTTCAGGCCAATATCACTGATGAACATAGATGCTAAAATCCTGAACAAAGCATTAGCAAACCACATGTTAAAAAAATTATACAGCATGAGCCCTGGCTGGTGTAGCTCAGTGGATTGAGCGCAGGCTGCGAGCCAGGCATCGCGGATTCGATTCCCAGTCGGGGCGCATGCCTGGGTTGCGGGCCATGCCTCCCAGCAGCTGCACATTGATGTTTCTCTCTCTCTCTCTCTCCCTCCCTTCCCTCTCTAAATAAATAAATAAAATCTTTTTAAAAAATTATACAGCATGATCAAGTGGGATTCATCGCAGTGATGCAAGGGTGATACAATATTCACAAATCAATAAACATAATACATCACAAGAACAAAATGAAAGACAAAAATTACATAATCATATCAATAGATGCAGAAAATAATTTGATTAGGTGCAGCACCCATTTATGATAAAAACACTCAGCAAAGTGGGAATAGATGGAGCATTCCTAAACATAATGGACATATACAGGGGACATACAGCCACCATCATACTCAATGTGCAAAACCTAAAAGATTTCCCCTTATGATCATGAGCAACACAAGTGTGCATGTTTTCACCATTCTTATTCAACATAGTAGTGAAAGTCCTAGCCATCGCAATCAGATAAGAAAAATAAAATAAAAGGCATCCAAATTGGAAAGGAGGAAGTAAAACTGTCATTGTTTGCAGATAAAATTATAATGTACATAGAAAATCCTATACACTGCACCAAGAAACTACTTGACCAAAGAAATGAATTTGGCAAAACAGCTGGTTACAAAGTCAATACTCAGAAATCAAAGGCAGTTTTATATGCCAACAATGAAATATCAGAAACAGTATTGAGGAAAAAAGTCCCATATGATATAGGAAATTAATTAATTAATTAATAATAAAAAATAAAGTACCTGGGAATAAACCTAGTCAAGGAGGTAAAACACCTGTATACATAAAACTACACAACACTGAATAAATAAATTAAGGAAGACACAAACAATTGGAGGCATGTACCATGCTCATGGATTAGAAGAATTAACATCATGAAAATGGCCATTTTACACAAAGCAATTTATAGATTCAATGGAATTCCTATTAAAATACAAATGACATATTTCACAGGTACAGAACAACATTTCAGTAGTTTATATGGTAGCATAAAGGACCCCAATTAGCTGCACCAATTGTGAAAAAGAAGAAGAAAGCAGGAGGGATCACGATACCTAATACCAAACTGTATTAAAAGGTCGCTTTAATCAAAACAGCCTGGTACTGGCATAAAAACAGGCACATACACCAATGGGATAGAACAGAGATACCAGAAATAAGCCCAAATATCTATGGTCAATTAACATTTGAGAAAGGGGGAATACACAAAATGGAGCAAAAAATAGCCTTTTCAACAAATGGTCTTGGGAGAGTTGGACAGCTAGCTATATGCAAGAAAATGGAACTCAATCACCAACCTACAGCATACACAAAAATAAATTCAAGGTGGATAAAAGACTTAAATAAAAGTCATGACACCATAAAAGTCCTAGAGGAGAACATAGGCAGGAAAATCTCAGATATTCCACAGAGCAATATTTTCACTGATATGTCCCCTAAAGCAAGGAACATAAAAGAAAGAATAAACAAATGGGATCTCATGAAATTAAAAAGCTTCTGTATGGCTAAAGAAAACAGCATTAAAATGGAATGAAAACCAACTGTATGGGAAAACATATTTGCCAATCATACCTCAGACAAGATTTTCATCTCCCAAATATATAAAGAATTCACACGACTCCACTCCAGGAAGACAAAAAAACCCAACTAAAAAATGGGCAGAAGTCTTGAACAGACACTTCTCCAAGGAGGACATATAGAGGACCCAGAGACATATGAAAAGATGCTCAGCATTACTAGTCATCAGAGAGATCCAAATTAAAAACACAATGAGATACGGCTTCAAACCTGTGTGAATGGCCATCATAAACATTCAACAAATAAATGTTGGAGAGGATGTGGAGAAAAGGGAATGCTGGTGCACTGTTGGTGGGAATACAGACTGGTGGAAAACAGTATGGAATTTCCTCATAAAACTAAAAATAAAACAGCCTTTTGATCTGGCAATTGTACTGCTGGGATTATATCCTAAGAACTCTGAAACAGCAATCCAAAAGAACCTATGCACCCCAATGTTCATAGCAGCACAATTTACAATAGCCAAGTGCTGGAAGCAACCTAAGTGCCCAGCAGTAATTGAGCGGTTAAAAAAACTATGGTACTTTTACACAATGGAATTCTATGCAGCATAGAGGAGGAAGGAGCTACTACCCTTTGTGACAGCATGAGTGGAACTGGAGAGCATTTTGCTAAATGAAATAAGCCAGGCGGTGAGGGACAAATAACGTATGATCTCACCTTTAAGTGGAACATAATCAACAAAACAAAAAAGCAAACAAAATATATCTAGAGACATTAAAATTAAGAACAATTTAACAATAACCAGAGGGGAGGGGAAGGGGACAATGGGGAGAAGGTTTTTTCAGGAACTACTATAAAGCACTCTTGAACAAAACCAAGGGAGAGGGTTGAATTAAGGTAGGGAGGTGGGTTTGGCTGGGGTGAGGGGGATTGGTGGAGAGAAATTGTAGAAAACTGTAATTGAAGAACAATAAAGTAATTTAAAAAAAAGATAGAAGGGGATTCCAAATAAATAAATAAATAAATAAATAAATAAATAAATAAAATAATAAAAGACTGGACCTCCAGTTGAGATGGAGGCATAGGTAGACATACTGTGCATCTTTGAAAGGCAAAAGAACAACAACAATTTAAAAACAAAAAAACAACCATGACTGAGAGAACATCAAACTGTATAGAAGTCCGACAATGAAGGACTTGAAGAAGAAATATTCATCCACACTGGTAGGAGAGGTGGAGACAGGCAGCCAGGTGGAGAGGACTTGTGGCAAGGCGCCAGTTTTGCAGATCTTCACCATTCCAGCTGGATGTGGGGGTTGGTCTCAATCTTCCCTTTCCAGAAGTTCCACCAAGAAATGGGGGGCAGTCTGGCCTCAAATAATCTCAGGTGCACAGTTCCCATTCTACTGTCCTCATGGCACACTGTGACCTGCACTCTTCACTATGAGCTGTTGTGCCAGGCTGGGGCTGAGACACCACCTCACTTTGCAACCCTTTGATCAATCTGCCCAGGTGTCCTGAGTGGGAGCAAATTGCACCCACAACCCTCCATCCTTTTGGGCAGGGCAGCTGCACATGCGGAGTCCATGCCCAGCACACCTCAGCTTCCCTTTATAAAAAGTCTTTCTAGGTGTTGCACTGCAGTGCCTGGTTTTCCATGCACTCCACATCTCCAGTAAGTCAACAGTCTATCTCAGTCATGTCCAGCTGTGGTCTGTGGCCGTGCTTTCCCCCCAGGTCCAGGTGTAGGCCTTCTCCCAATCGGCGTCTGCCACCACAGCTAGGTTGTGCCACTGTGTGTGTGTTGCCTGTTTCTCCTTGACTTTTTGTATCCAAGTGGACCCCTGCTGGGTCTATGGATTCACTGCTCTGGAAGGGCAGGGAGCCACTAGGCTGCTATATCTGACTGGGCTCTACAGAGATGTTGGTGCTGCAGCAGCAGTTGCTTGGTACCACACCCTGGGACTTTCCCCGTCCACCTATAAAACTTCCTTATTGCTCATTTTGAAGCATCTTCTCTATTCTTTGGCTTTCAAATTTTGTATCAGCTAAGAATCTGTTGACTGCTTACTTTGTTTTTCAGAAGGTCAGCTAAGTGTCTGAGTTGGGTGCAAGAGGAAGTGGGCTCAGTTCCCACCTACTTCACCACCATCAATACAGACTAGGCTATTCCATGATTTAAAAACAACAAATATCAGTGTCTTAACAGATCAAAAATTTATTTTTCACTCATGCCACATACAAAACATAACTCAGCAGGGGATTCTGTTCCTCATGGTCACTCAAGGTCTTAGGGTGTTGGAGGTTTCACCTCAATGTGTGTTTCTCACATTACTGAAGCAAGTGGAAGAGAACATTGCAAATTATGCCCTGGTTCTCAAACCTATTGGTAGAAGTAACACACACTTCTTCTACTACATCTCACTCCTACTTATTTTTCATTTGCCAAAACAAGTTATTTGGCTGAACCTGATTTAAAAAGGGACAAGGAAGTGTTATCTTATCATTTGCCCCAAAAGAGGAAAATACTGGTATATTTATGAACATTACTAATGATTACCAAAATATGTGGATAGAAGATATTTCAGTGATACTTTTCTGGCTTTATTTTAAATTATTTTCCCTAACTCTTTTGTGGTTAAAGTGTAAAACTGCCTTTCATTTATTTTGCTTGCTGAAAGTATGTGCGCATATGAGAAAAAGTGGAGTCATCTATGACCCTTTCTTGATGCAAGGAAGTTCAGAATATACTGAGTCTTTCTTTGGTAGAGCGTCCACACATATCTTTCAGACTTAAGAGACTGAGAGTCAGAACAAGACAAGTTTGGGAAAGTGTCTGATTCTGTAACTTTAGAGGACACAATTACACTTAATACTTTGAAATTTAGTGCTTAATGTTCCATGCAGATAACATCAGTTTTATATAAAGGATATATAGGAAACAATAACTCCAAAATACTCTTTAGAAGGACATTTGGAAGGGAATCCAGATGTGCTGATAACTATCATTTCATTATAGCAAGTGTTTGGGTTCAGTTCTTGGCTCCATTTTGACTTGTTTTTGCAGATTTGATGTTAACCTTTTCCCACATCATTTATCTAACTGGAGAAAGGACATAATACTTTGTATAGCTTTTTGGGATTTCCAGGGGAAAGAAGTAAGCCCAGTATTGAAGCAGACCCTGTACAGATTGAAGGCTTCGGCTAATGTATATTAGCAGAATCTTAAACATATATATGCCTTCCAAAAGGATGCATATAGAAGAAAACATACCCATTTGGGATCAGAAAGACATTACTTTGAGTCACATCTCTGTCACTTCCTAACTTTTTGAACTTGGGAAAGGCACAGTTACCTCTGAAAAATGAAACAACATTGAACTCATGACACTGTTATGATGAGTAAATGAGACAAAGTATACAAGTCACCTACAACAATGTCAAGCATAGTGAATAGTAAATAAAAGAAAGTATTAAAATTAGAAAGCAGAGGACAAGATGGGTGGATTATTTTAGGATATTCAACAACTCCTGAAATATCCTTTAACCCAGTAAACATTTATATTAAAAATCATCAGTTAAACAATTCTTCTTTTATAACTTTTGTTATTACAATGTACACAGATACTGAGTTTCTTTACTATTCCTAATTTACTATGGTTAGTTATATTATTTTCTGAGTCGATAAAATATTTGGCTTCCAAAAGGACCATTAATATCTTCTAGAGATACATAGATTGTAACAGAGGAGATTATCACACCCTTGTTTATTAATGACTCCAAACCAGGACTTAAATACTCTCTGGTGTTATATTCATTATTAGTATGTAACAGTAGATATGGAGTTCATGTTATCAATATTTGAATTGCTATGGTGTGACAAATTATGACTTTACATATGGACTCATCTCATATTAAACATGAATAAAATTCAAGTAAAATATATTTGTGCAATAAATTTAGCAGAAAAGCAAAGAATACTGAAAGAATAACCATCATGAAGCTAGGGATATTTCTCTTAAAATGTTTTTTTGGAGAGCTGGACAGGAGCATGAAAAAAATGAAACTTAACTACCAATTTACACCATACACAAAAATAAACTCAAGATAGAAAAAATACTTAAATATTAGTTGTGACATCACAAACATCCTAGAAGAGAACATAGGCAGGAAAATCTCAGATATTCCACAGAGCAATATTTTCACTGATATGTCCCCTAGATCAAGGGGCATAAAGTAGAGAATAAACAAATGGGACCTCATCAAAAAAAAAAAAAGAACAAAAACAAACAAAAAAACACATCTGCATGGCTAAAGATAACAGGATTAAAATGAAAAGAGAACCAACCATACGGGGAAACATATTTGCCAATGATACCACAGACAAGGGTTTGATCTCCAAAATATATAAAGAATGCACATGACTCCACTCTAAGAAAACAAAACAAACAAAAAAAAATAAAATAAATGGGTAAAGGATTTGAAAAGACACTTCTTCAAGGAGGACATACAGAGGGTCCCGAGAGATATGAAAAGATGCTCAGCATCTCTAGCTATCAGAGAGATGCATTTAAAACCATAATGAGACACTACTTCACACCTATGTGAATGGCCATCATAAACAAAGCAGATAAATGAGTGTTAGAGAGGATGTAGAGAAGGGGCAATGTTAATGAACTGTTGGTGGAGATGCAGACTGGTGCCTCCACTGTGAAAAACAGTGTGGAATTTCCTCAGAAAAATAAAAATGGAACTGCCTTATGACCTGGCAATTCCACTGCTGGGATTATATTCCAAGAACCCTGAAACACCAACCGAAAAGAACCTATGCACCCCAATGTTCATAGCAGCACAATTTATAATATTCAAGTGCTGGAAGCAACCTAAGAGCCCATCAGTAAATAAATAGATAAAAAAGCAATGGTACATTTAAACAATGGAATACTACACAGCAGAAAGAAGGAGCTCCTACCCCTCGTGGTAGCATGGATGGAACTGCAGAGAACTATAATAAGTGAAATAAGCCAGGTGGTGAGGGAAAAATACCATATCATCTCACCTTTAAGGGGAACCTAATCAACAAAACAAAAGATCAAACAAAATATAACCAGAGACATTGAAATTAGGAACAATCTGACAGTAACCAAAAGGGAGGTGGGAGGTGTTAATAAGGGAGAAGGGGGAAAGGTTTTCAGGAACAACTGTAAAGGACATATCAGCAAAACCAAGGAGTGGTAGAAACAGGGGAGGGAGGTGAGGATGCCTTGGGTTGGTGGGAGTGGTAGGGGTGTGAATGCAGACAAGTGTAATTAAACAATAAAATAATTAAAAATAAATAAATGAATAAAAATAAAATAATAAAAACAGAAAATCTCTAAAAAATGAACTTGTAAAAAATAGAAATAAGAATATCTGTGCAGCTAACGAAACCATCAGCAAAATGAAAAGGGAACAAACCATATGGGAAATTATATTTGCCAATGATACCTAGGACAAGGGCTTGTTCTCCAAAAATATAAAGAACTCACACAGCTCTACACCAGGAAGACAAACATTCCAATGAAAACATGGGCATAGGACCTGAACAAGTAATTCTCCAAGGAGGACATACAGAGGGCCCATAGACACGAAAGAATGCTCAACATCACTAGTTATCACAGATATGCACGTTAAAAGCAAAATAAGTCCTGGCTGGTGTGGCTCAGTGAATTGAGTTCCAGCCTGTGAACCAAAAGTTCATCAGTTTCAATTCCCAATTAGGGCACATGTCTGGGTTGTGGATCATCTCCCCATTTGGGGGCAACTGATTGGTGTATCTCTGGCACATTGATGTTTCTCTCCCTCTTTTTCTACTTTCCTTCCCCTCTCTCTAAAAAATAAAATAAAATCTAAAAAAAAATCCTCAATGACATACCACTTCACACATCAGAATGGCCATTATAAACAAATCAACAGACATCAAGTGCTGGTGAGGTTGTGGAGGAAAAGGGTCCATAGTGCATTTTTGGTGGGAATTCAGACTGGAGCAGCCATTGTGAAAACACTATGGAGTTTAAAAAAAAAACTGAAAAAGGAACTGTCTTTTGACCCAGCAATTCTCTGCTCAGATTATACCTTAAGAATCTTGAAGCACCAATTCAAAAGAACCTATGCACCCCCATGTTCATAGCAGCACAATTTACAATAGCCAAGTGCTATTAACATCCGAATTGCACATCAGTAAATGAGTGGGTCAAAAAACAGTGGTACATTTACACTATGGAATACTTCACAGCAGAAAGAAAGAAGGAACTCCTACCATTTGTCACAGCAAGGATGGAACTAGAGAGCATTACGTTAAGTAAAATAAGCCTGATGGTGAAAGTCAAATACAATATGATCTCACTTACAAGTGAAACCTAATCAACAAAACAAGTAAGTGAGAAAAATGGAACCAGAGACATGGAAATAAAGAGCAAACTGGCGATGACCAAAAAAGATGGGGGAAGAAGATGCCAGAGGAAAGAAGGTGAAAGGTCATCAAGAAATGTGTATAAAGGACCCATGGACAACTAGAACAATGGGGGAGATGATTGAATGTGGGGGATGGGGTTCGAGTAGGGCCAGGGAGTTAATGGGGAAAAATTGGGACAACTATAATTGAACAACAATAATAAAGAAAAAAAGGGAAAAAGCTAGAAACTGACATAGAATTTATCTAGTTACTTAATGTAAAGTGCTATAGTACTGTAACAAAATATATTATCTCAAAATATAAATCCCCCCAAAAAATCAAATAAAAATAAAAAGAATGGGTTGTGTTAATGTTATAATTAACTGGAGTTTAAAGATACAAATCCCTTCTGCTTTATACTAATGGGAAAACCCATAAGTTCCCTTTTCTACTTTATTGATACACATGTTTGTTTAATGCATTTTGTTCCTGTCAGGTTCTAATTTGTGTCTTTAAGATACACATGCATGTGACTTGTATAACGGTACTGAAAAGAGAAAAGCATAACTTGGTGTTATTATTTGGTCCATTTTTCACACCGTTGTATTGTTTATCTCTCTTATTGCCTAAAAACCTTACTCTTTTTTGGGGGGGTGGGGGGGTCTGCTTAATACTCAGCCCTTGAATTAACCTAGAATATAAACTGACAGTATCCAGAGAAAGGGGGAAGGAGGTAATTGCGGAAAGGGTTGTAATGGAACATTTGTAAAGGAACCATGGACAAAACCAAAGGAAGGAAGAATGGAGGGTGGCAGGTGGAGGTGAGGAGAGTGGTGGTGGGAAAATGGAGAGAACTGTATTCATAAAACAATAAAAATGATTAAAATATAAAATAAGCTGGAAAGCATTATGCTAAGTGAAATAAGCCAGGCAGCGAAAGAGAAAAAAAAACAAACATATGTTCTCACCTATAAGTGGAAACTAATCAACAAATCAAACAAGCAAGCAAAATACAACCAGAGACATCAAAGTAAAGAACAATCTGACAGTAACCAGAGAGGAGGGGGAGAGGGATAATAGAGGAGGACATCAAGGAACATGTTTGAAGGGCACATGAACAAAGCCAAAGGGGGTGCATTTGAAGGTGGGAGGTGAGGATGGGTGGGGCAGGGGTGTGCGGTGGGCTGAAAATGGAGACAATTGTACTTGAACAACAATATAAATAAATAAATAAATAAATAAATAAATAAATAAATAAATCCTAGAATTTTTTCATCTAATTCAACTCCCTTTAAATTGATTGAATCATTTCACTATAGTCATGTTATTAACAAATAAAAACCTTACACTATCCAAAATTTATTTTGTTTTTTTTTAAGATTTTATTTATCCATTTTCAGAGAGAAGGGAAGAAAAGGAGAAAGAATGGGAGAAAAATATCAATGTGTGTTTGTTTCTCGCGCTTCCAGTACTGGAGACCTGGTCCGCAACCCAGGCATGTGCCTATTTCTGAATAAATAAGAGTCCACAGTAGGAATCTAGGCCACTTACCCTTATTTTCTTTCCATTACACTTTCTCAGTTATCATTCTCTGTGGATCTTCTCATCTTGATGCCAGACATTATCTCCTTCTTTCCACTTTTTGCTAGGATTAAGCAATGTAATTCTGAACTCATGTAACCGATGACGTTAAAAACCTGTATCTGCACCTAACTTGACCGAAGGAAACCATGGGCAAGAAACACCTCGTACCCAAATTAAAGCCCTGTTGGATTTACCAATAAGCTCATCTTTGCCTAGCTCCATCTCAAAGAAAGGAACTGAAAAGGATCCTGTCTCCTACCCCACCACTTGAATCATGGGTTGTACGTGCTATTTTGTTCCTCATTACAGCAGTGGCCTTGTGTGTCTCATGTCTTCCAGGCACTTCAGATAATCTTAGTTAATACAGTTTTCATTGCTTTTCCCTATAAATGGAGAAGACACAGATTAGTAATTGTATCTCTATTCATCTTAATACATCCATCTATATAAAGCTGCATTTTAAGGATAAATATTTACTTGCTCCTAAAAACAATAGTTTAGAAAATTCTAAGGATGTAACAGTGTGACTCAACTCCAGTAATGTCAGTATTAGTGCAAATTTCTTTTTGAAAATTAAAAAGATTAATATTAAAATTAACAAGATTAATTAAAATTATTAAAGTGACCATGGTTAATGACATTATATAAGTTTCAAGTGTATAATTGTATGATATATTATCTGTACATTGTATTATGTGCTCACCACCCAAAATCTAGTTTCCTTCTTTCAACATATATTTGATCCCCTTTACCGTCTTCATCATCCCCTATCCCCCTTTCCCTCTGGTAACTACCATACTTCTATCTGGGTCTGTGAGTTTGTTTTGTTTGTTCATTTGTTGCTTTTGGTTTTATATTCCATATATGAGTGAAATCATATGATTCTTGTTTTTAATTGTCTGATTTATTTTGCTTAGCACATTACTCTGAAGATCCATCTATGTTGTCACAAATAGTATTTCATTTTTTTCTTACAGATGAGTTGTACTCTATTGTATGCCTGTATCACATCTTCTTTATCCAATCATCCTTCAAAAGACATTTATGTTGTTTCCGTGTCTTGGCCACCAATTAATGCTGTTGTAAATATAGAGGTACAGATATCTTTACAAATAAATGATTTCAAACTTTTCAAGTAGATACCGAGAAGAGGTATTACTGGGTCATAAGGTAGTTCTATTCTTAATTTTTTGAGGCAACTCTATATTGTTTTCCATAATGGATATGCCAGTTTACATTCCCACCAACAGCATATAAAGGTTCCCTTTTCTACACATCCTCTGTAACACTTATTATTTCTTGTCATATTAATGATAGCCATTCTAAGCCTGAGGTGGTATTTGTAATTTTGATTGAAATTTCCCTTATATCTAGTGAGGTTTAGCATCTTTCTATCTGTTGGCCATCTGTATGTTTTCTTGGGAAAAGTGTCTTTTTGGGTCTTCTGCCCATTTTTTAATTGGATTGCTTGGTTTTTATTTGGTTGAGTTGTATGAGTTCTTCATATATTTTAGACATTAGCCCTTTATCAGACATTGTTTACAGATATCTTCTATTCAGTCTGTTGCCCTTTTTCTGTTGACAGTTTCTTTTGCTGTTAGCATAAAGGATCCAAATGCAGTCAAACAGGTACTGGAAAAAGGAAGAGGTAAAAGTAAATTGAATAATTATTATAAGAAATGTATAATAATTGTTATTAGCATTTTCTTTATTTTGGTTTAAAG
Source organism: Tonatia bakeri (assembly GCA_004024845.1). Classification (NCBI taxonomy): domain Eukaryota; kingdom Metazoa; phylum Chordata; class Mammalia; order Chiroptera; family Phyllostomidae; genus Tonatia; species Tonatia bakeri. The sequence continues at coordinate 18,760 of PVIA01013573.1, read as the reverse complement.
GAAGTATCTGAAAGTGTTCTAAAATAATATTTGGTATTTTGTTTTCTGTATGCTTACTGATTTTTCAATGTAAGATGGAAATATATAGAAGTGAAAACTCACTAAAAAGTACATCCTTGATTGTTTTATTATCAATTGGTAAAAGGATTAAAAATGCCTAACATTGATCACCTGACTAAAAGACCACTGGAAAATAAAATAAAATAAAATCCAAATGTAATGGTTATAATTAGCATACTTGGGCTTCTGGAGACCTTATCCACATACCCTGTGATTATACCTTCATTATATTTTACTGATGATATGACTCTCTTTGATACCATGAGTCATTGGATAAAGCTCAATGTAGCAGCAATATTACACAAAGGTGGAATGTGACAGGTGAAATTGGGCCAGTTAAAGATATGCAATTCTGACTAGTTAAATTTGTTCATACCAGATCGGTTGGTTAGTGTAAGCCACATTTGCCTTGTTCATCTGATTATGATTTTATCTTTTCTTTAATCTTATCCAAATAAATGGAAATTAGGTTACAGACAAAATTATACCAACGTTATTATTTTAGTTATTTTTAGCACTAGTTTTAAGTGCTTCTTCTTTAACAAGGCTACAGGTTTTATTTCTGCTCCCTGGTCAGAAAATACACTCATTTAAGCTAATGTGGCACAGGGTGCCTTCTTCTAGCTGAACTGTTCTTCCTGTTACTCTTCACTGGCTCACTTTTAAGATGCAGGGAAAGATTTCTTCTGCTCCCTCTCTGTCCCACCTCCTAAAGTCTAGGGGAGTTGACTCTCTTAGGTACACCTCTCTTATAACCTATAAGAAATAGTTTATCAGATTTCATTCCAAATATCAGATTCACAAATATAGAGAAATGTCTCTTCAGATGACAATGTGCTCATTTAGAATGGATGTGTGGCAATTGACAGTAGCTTTGCATGGTTCCTTTGGTCTCTTTCAGTCACACAGAGGTGGTCTGAATAATGGACCAGATGTCAGTAGTTGGATCTCACTCACCAGGACTAAAGAGACACCAACCAACTTTAAAGAAACAATATATTTATTGATTGGAAAAAGAGAAAGGTGGGAGAGAGAGAGACATCAATATAAGAGAGAAACATCAATTGGTTGTCTCCCATACACTATCCTATCTTGGATCAAACCAGCGACCCAGGTATGTTCCCTGACTAGGAATTGAACACCCTGCCTTTTGTTGTATGGGATGACACTGCAACCAACTGAACCAAAATGGCAGGGCAAAACTTGTAAAACTATTTGCGTATACCCTTTTGCTTTTGGTAAGTGAAACTGTGTTATTTATATTAAAATTATTTCAATTTTTCAGGATTTATATGTATATACAATATTTAGGTAACTTTTAAAAATCCTTGACAGTTGCTCACAAGAGTAATCAGTCTAGCTTTCCCTTTTACAAACCTCTCCTATATTTTGTCTAGCATGTAGTCATGCCCCCCATGCATTTACTTGCATGTCATCTACACCTGCCTGTAGACTACTTCAGTGCAGCCAAAGTGTTTTATTCATTATTAAATCCCTAATACCTAATGTGATGCCTTGCAGGTAGTAGGTCTTTAGAGTTATGAGGTAGCATTTATTATATGATTTTGGTATATGGCACCATGCTAGGCATTGTCCCATACAGTTATAATGTAGTCGGTATAATTATTCTCATTTCACAAATCAGAAAACAATTCATAGATTTATATTATTTTTATAGTTATATTGTGATTTTTTATTTGTATTTATTTTATTTTATTTCTAATTATTTTATTGTTCAATTACAGTAGCCTGTATTTTCTACCCACCCCTCCCCCCACCCCCTTCAAACCCACCTCTCTCCCTTGCTTCTACCGCCCCCCTTGGTTTTGTCCAGGTGTCCTTTACAGTAGTTCCTGAAAACCCTTCTCCCCACTGTCCCCTCCCCTCTCCCCTCTGGTTATTGTTACATTGTTCTTATTTTCAATGACTCTGATCATGTTTCATTTGTGTTTTTCTTTTGTTGATTATGTTCCAGTTAAAGGTGAAATCATATGGTATTTGTCCCTCATTGCTTGGCTTATTTCACCTAGCATAATGCTCTCTAGTTCCATCCATGCTGTTGCAAAGGGTATAAGCTCCTTCTTTCTTTTTGCTGCATAGAATTCCATTGTGAAAGTGTACCATAGTTTTTTGATTCATTCATTTACTGATGGGCACCTAGGTTGCTTCCAGCACTTGGCTATTGTAAATTGTGCTGCTATGAACATTGGGGTGAATAGGTTCTTTTGGATTGGTGTTTCAGGGCTATTAGGCTATAATCCCAGCAGCAGAATTGCTGGGTCAAAAGGGAGTTCCATTTTTAGTTTTCTGAGGAAATGTCATACTGTTTTCCACAGTGGTTGAACCAGTCTGCATTCCCACCAACAGTGCACTAGGGTTCCCTTTTCTCTGCATTCTCTCCAACACTTGTTTGTTGATTTGTTTATGTTGGCATTCTGATGGGTGTGAGGTGGTATGTCATTGTGGTTTCAAATTGTGTCTCTTTGATGGCTAGTGATGTTGAGCATCTTTTCATGTGCCTCGAGGTCCTCTGTTCAAGTCTTTTTTAAAAGATTTTATTTATTCGTTTTTAGAGAAGGAGAGAAATATTGATATGTGGTTGCCTCTCACACGCCCTGTACTGGGGACCTTGGGTGCAAACCAGGCATGTGCCCTGACTGGGAATCAAACTGGAGACCCTTTGGTTCACAGCCCGCACTCAATCCACTGAGCTACACCAGCCAGGGCTGTTCAAGTCTTTTTGCCCATTTTTTAATTTTTTTTGTCTTCCTGGAGTGGAGTCGTGTGAGTTCTTTACGTATTTTGGAGATCAAGCCCTTGTCCAAGGTGTCATTGGCAAATATGTTTTCCCATACGGTTGGCTCAGGGTTTTTTTTTTTTTTAATGCTGTTTTCTTCAGCCATGCAGAAGGTTTTTAATGTCATGAGGTCCCATTTGTTTATTCTTTCCTTTATGTCCTTTGCTTTAGGGGACATATCTGTGAAAATGTTGCTGCGTGTAATGTCTGAGATTTTCCTGCCAATGTAGAAAATAATTCATAGATTTAAAAATGAATGAGGTCACTGAGCAGATAGATGACTGAGTGAAGATATAATCCAGGTTGATCTGTCCTCAGAGCTTTGGCTGGAACTATTGTGAATAATGCTTCTGGTATCCAAATTACCCTGCCAAAGAAAACAGGTTCATAAGGTACTATAGCAAGGCAAAAACTTGTTACCACTGCAATCTAAGATGAACTATCATTTGTAATCAAGTTATGGTCTATGAAACCAGTGAAATGTTGTTTAAGAAGCAATATCCTGTGAAGAAATGGTAGTAGATAATGGCAGACAGTTCCACTGAAGGGGTTAGGCAGATGGAGACCTCAAATACAACCCCATGCCAAGGGAACTGGCAAAGAGCAAGGGGATTCAAGTGGAAGGGTGCAGCCAGACTCTAGGATGATTTTTGAAGTAGAAAGTGTAGCTGTGGCAATGTTTATAATTGTAAGAATGCCAATTACCTCAGACTGCTGAATAAGAATCTCTCTACTCAAAAATCTTTATTTATTAAGAATCTTCACTTGATCGGCCACTGAAGATTCAGAGATAAGCAAACCATATCCCTTGGAGCAAAAGACATTCTACATGTTTGCACAGACTTGGATTCACAGTGGGTACTCATTACCTTGTATTCATGGCTGCCCAGCAATAAGTGATGCTAATAGGGTATTCTTTTATTTTTCCTTTTTAAATATATTTTATTGATTATGCTATTACAGTTGTCCCATTTTTTCTCCCCTTCATTCTCCTCCACCCTGTATCCCCCTCCCACCATCATCCCCACCCTTAGTTCATGTCCATGGGTCATACATAAAAGTTCTTTAGCTTCTCAATTTCCCATACTATTTTTATTAACTTTTTTATTGTTGTTAAGTACAGTTGTCTCCATTTTCCCTCCACCCCCCAAACCCAGCCATCCCAACTTCCCACCCTTGATCCTACCCCCTTTGGTTTTGTCCATGTGTTTTTTATAGATGTTCCCTAATAAGGTATTCTTATTGAGCAATCACTACAAGTCAGGCACTGTTCCAACAGCTTTTCCTGCTTTAAAACATTCTATCCTCACAACAGTTCTTTCAGACAGGTAAAATTAACATTATCATGATGAGGAAATGGCAGCCCAGACAAGTTATGATACTTGCCCAAGGTCACACAGTGAGTCCAGGTCAGAGATGGGACTAGAACATAAGCAATTCATAGACTTAAAAATTTGAACTCCTAACTTCCACATGCACTAGTTCTTTAAGTGTTACTCATTACCTAGGTTCTCCTTTATTTAATCACATTCATTTATTCATCAAAGCTTTATTTAAAATCTACTCTGTGTTTAGAATAGGTCTGGGTGCTGGGGATGTAACTGTAAAGAAAACAGGCAAGGTTCTAATATCAATACAGGACTGGTAACTGGCCCATAAGATTCAAGAAAGAAATACCATTTCATCTGTCCCCTTTAGGAGCCCAGCCATGTCCTACCTCTATTGCAAAAAGTTGTACATGCCTCCTAATAAAGGCTAATATGAAAGAGAATTGATAGAAACTCTAACAATTCTCGTGACTCCAAAATCCTATGACGTTGGTTTGAATTCCTTCCATGTTGGGATTGGCCAGTGTATGAGTATAATGGCAAACATTTCAACTGATGTATGAAAGGGAGTTCATATTAGAAATATTTAATTCCTGAAACTTAAGAATGCAATTCAACAGCAATTATATTGATTGAGAATTTGTGGTCACACTACTGCCCTTAGGAAAAAATTACCTTGCTTGTGTAAATTTGAGAGCATTAAGCTGCATATCCCTAAGGCAGTGTGGATCAGAGTCAGCAAAGGGCTACAAAGTGCATTTTTAAATGAAAGGACATATCCAGTTGTATTTGTCTATGGCTATATTATATGGTAAATACTTAGTGTTATTACATAATTTTATTACTTAAAATAAAAGTAGAACAGATTATAAATGTATAGAGAATAAGGTAAAAAGATGTTTAAAATGTTCTTGCTTTTGAGTTAAATAGTGAATAAATGGAAATTTAATTTTTAAGGATAGTGATGAAAAGGATGAAAACCAGATTTCATCTGGACCATGTGGAAAGCCCATCTACTGAGGAACACAGACTATTATCTGCAAAATGGGTCACACTTACAATCAGGCAGAGGATTCCATATTGCACCTCTACATTCAGTAATTTTAATCTTCATTCTGCCTTTTTTACTCTGGTTTTAGTATCAATCTTGCTTTATTGGCATGGGTCTCAAGAACAACAAAGGCTAGAAACCAGCATTTTGGACAAGCCAAGGTGAAGAATCCTTGAATTCTAATGTACAGATTTTGAGAGAGAGGTCAGAATAAGGCCTTGAGAAATTTTATATTACCCATTCAACACACATTTGCTGTGGCTGGATCCTGTGCTATGGGCTGGGATACAAACCTTAATAATATATATTTCCTGGATCAACAAACTTGCAGTCTATTGGGAGAGTAAGACAGAAGCAGGTGAATGTAACATGGGAAGTGAGTTCTGAGCTATATGTCAAGCTGGATTAATTCCAGCAGGAATGTAAATCTGTGGCTGAGGTTCTCAGAAGGCAAAAAGCCACTGAGTGGCAGTACAGGTGTAGGTTAAAGCAGTGGTGGTTAAAGGGGCCAGCTTTTGCATCAGCTGTATCTGTGCCAAGGCTCTATTCAGGACCTAGGAGCCATGAGGCTCTGGGCAAGTTATTAACACCTCATAGCATCCATACTGATGAGTTTTTCTCAGAGGAAAGATATATTCAGAAATCTGCTTCAGGAAGGTTTCTCAGGCATCCACGTGGAGAATGGACTGGAGGAGGAGGTAAGGCTAGAGGCAGTAATGGAGAAGAGAGAGCCCTGCTGTGCTGAGAAAATCAACATCTCCAAATTCAGGCTCTTTTATATGCATTGCCCAGCATCTGTCAGTGACAGTGCTGGCAATGATTCTCCATATATAGTATTTACTTCAGGTTTGGCAGGTGGCCAGGGACCAGCAAGGAAAGCTCCCCCTTCTTTCTGCTTAACACACAGGGCCTATTCAGTATCATCTCTTTAGATGATGACTGGGCTTCTTGCCCTCTAATCTCTGGTCTCCACTGGCCATGGGGAAATGACAGGCCCTGGGAATCAGTAAAACAGTACCCTTCCTCATCATGCTCAGCTGCCCTATTGTCTAGGAGTTCATGGATTGTCACAGAGGCAGAAAGCTTTTAGTGCATTTACTGTTGGGGGAGTGTCTTGTGGATGTATACTCTGTCTACCTCTTTCCCCCAGCAGGATGTGGACAGGGTATAACTCTGTTGGACTGAAGCCAAGATGCAAAAATGCACAGCATCTTCATGTTGCTGCAGAAGGGCTTGTTCTTGGTCACTGAGACAGTGCTTGCTTGCAAGGATAATTTTAAAGCACTTTGAGGTTTTTCCCTGGGCATGTTTTCAGCTTTGGTTTTGGTGATACTTGCAGAGTATCAAGAACAGCAAAAACAAAAATAGGGCCTATGTCTTTTTCTTTGTTAAGGGCCCCAAGAAATGCTACTGTAAATAAACCTGTTTAACTTTCCTTAAATCAGTTTCCCCAAAGTATTTGGCATTGAAAACTTTTTCCCATGCATCCGTTTTTAACTTTATTGAAATACCTTGGGGAAATTCCAGTATAATAAATCTGAAATGGTTGGGAGTGATGCTGGGGTGTGGTGTCATGGAGAGTGACTATTTTGTAGTCAACATTGCACTTTATTATACATGTGAAAGGACAGGTTAGTTAACCTTGCTAACCTTCTGTTTCTTCATCTATAAAACTGAGATAACACTTCACTTCAGAGTTGTCATGAAGATTACCTGAGATGAAATATGTAAAATTTCAGATACATATATAATAATTAGTAGTTATTAGTTATTCTTTGTAGTATGGACAATCATTAATCTAGGCTTTTAAGGATTAGTTCTTCCAGTACATTTATTTGTATTCACTGGTGAAGGTTTTAGCTGAAAAACCTGCAACTGACGCAAATATGATTTATTTGAAAAAGAACATTAGATAAATTTCAGGATAGAAGCAGAATACAGAATGGCTTGCATTTCCTTCATGAAAATTGGAACCACATAGAAACTTGGATCTATGTTTTCTAATAAAGAACAACACAAGCACATCTTATAAAAAGATTCCCAGTCTTCAATTCTGTGGCATTAAAAGTTAAATTTTGTTTGTTCCATGTTTCTATTTTTCTACTGAATAGGAAAATCAGGTACTGGGCTTGAGGTGTGAGAAGATTCTGAGCAAGCAGTGTGATTTCTGAGGCCTTTCACTTGCCTTAAACATTTTGCCATCTCTTGGCTGTTGCTTAGAATCACATATCACAAAGCTCTTCTCTTCATATGTGGCTATGATAACTGCTATAGAGATGATAGATGTACAGATGTATGCATGGATGGGTGGGTGGTTAAATAAGCCACAAATTTCTGGTGCTGATAAATTGTCCCTTTGTGTACAACAGCTCTTTCCTTATCTGAAGATATCTATTTTGTAGCTTCTGACTTATCTCTTCTCCCAGCTACAGTTCTCCAATTTCTTTGTTGTTGCCTGTTCCTCAGTCTTAGTCTCCCAATCCTCTGACATCCTGTCTGCCTCAACAGTTAAAGCAGGTCCAAATGTTCAGAAAACCTGTGCTGGAGGGAGATCTAATCCATACCTCATACACTCAGGCCTCTCAAATGTATGCCATAAACAGTGGACTCTTGGCAGCCACTGCCCACATTTGTCCCTTCCCTGTTTCAGAGTTCAGAAGTGAGGGAACAGGAAGGTTCCTAGTTCTGTGAGTGGGAGGACTGAAAGAGTGGGAACCAATAGCATGTGACAGTTCCTGACATTGCTTCTCCTTTCTCAGAATTGGTGTTTTGTTGCTTGCTTTCCCACAGCTGAGCTTGTCATAAAAGGATCTCTGTTCTCCCAGGGTCTGTTAATTGCATCATCTCTGTGTTTAAAAAAAAACCTTCAAGAATGTAGGAAATCTTGTCTTAATTCATTTTTATATCTAATCCCATACTGCAGTGTCAGTTTCCAATCCTATTTTTCATACACCAACAGTTAACAAGTGAAAGTTATACTGACATACTCAAATTTTCAATATTTGAAGAGCATTTTATGCTAATTAAGTATAAATGACCTTATATGTATCAGGTTTAAGCCCTGCATATAACTCAACTGCTACATAATCTTGAATTCTGTTAAAATCTACTATTCCAAACAGGTTTAGCATTTTTAGAAGGATTTTGTTAGTATCTAGTGAATATCTAGGCCCCTCAGTGTAAATTTTGTGACAACTAATTTTCTAGCACAGCAAAGACCAATTATGCTTGACAGTTGGCTTTAATCCTTCGATCTGATGATGATGTGGATGAGGGTGTGAGTGTGGAGGAAAGAAAAGGCTGAGGCTGCCTATAGTTCTTTAGCTGGACTAAATTCCAAAGCAATCCCAGGACTTGGAAGTCAGAGAGTTCATTTAATTCTGTGCTTAATAAGCATTCTCCTAGAAGAGTCTTGCTGATTTTAGAGATTAAGGAAGAACTTCTTGGTGACAATTATTTAATTTCATGTAATGCTTTGATTTAAAATGAGTTACTCTAGTCTTGGGATAAGTAAAGCCCTCTAAACCAGGAGTGTCTCACCTGTGGCCTATAGGCCACATGCAGCCCAGGAGGACTGTGAATGTGGTTCAACATAAAATCATAAATTTACTTAAAAATAAGATTTTTTTTGTGATTACATGTCATAATATATTTAATGTGTGGCCCAAGACAACTCTTCTTCTAGTGTGACTGAGAGATGGCAAAATGTTGGATACCTCTGAGAAACTGTGAAAGTAAAATGAAAATAAATGTTGATGGCCGTGTTGTTAAATATATATATATATATATATATATATATATATATATATATATACACACACACACACACACATATATATATAATGTATATTTATTTATACATATATTTATTTATATATATGTTAAATAAATATTTCTAAATATATATAACATATTTATATTTATAATATATATTTATAATATAAATATTTATAATATAAATATTTATATTATAAATATATATGTTATAATATAAATATTTATATATTTATATTATAAATATTTATATATGTTATATATAAATATAACATATATATATTTATTTATATATGTGATATATATATATATATATATATATATATATATATATATATATATATATAATGTTCCTTTAGGAATCTTGGTGCCAATGGTGTCAGGACCATGATCTGTATAGCTAAGAGCATTCAGCTTCGTTCCAGGGCCCACACTGACCTCTTTAAACATGTTCCCCATGTGGATTGCTAAGGGAACTAATTTAGAACTGGGCAGGGGCAGGGGCAGAGCAAGTCCATGGTCTATGCCTGGGCTTGGTCTGTGCTGTGCTTTTCTAAACTCAAAGATAGAACAGTATATTTTGCTTCTCCATCAGGTGAATTATCTTAGGGAACTCAGGGCTTCTGAACCCAGGAGAATCTTTAAGGTACAGAAGGTACTCCGGGGAATCTGATAGGGCATATTCATTCACCCTCCAACTCTTAACCATTTGATATGCAAGCTTAATTGTATATTCTTATCATCCCCATTAATCAGATGCTCCTAGAACGCCAAACTTGTCTGTTCTGTTTCTAGGCCTGCATAAGTGCTACTTACAAAGAGATTTTTCATTCTACTAACTCCTACCCATGTTGTATCTCTAAAAAAATCCATTTTTGAACTTCTCAGGCAGAATACATTACTCCATCCAAATTTGCTCATCTTCAAGTGGGGATCAATAGCATACATCGTGCTCTAATTTTTCTAACTGTGATTTTGGTCTTTTTTACTTTTACTTTTACTGCAAGTAAAAGATTATATTCAGATGTTTGCTTATTCTTAATGATTTAACTATAGCTTTACCTTCCTGAGCATCTCCTTCATCTCCTTTTCTTAACTGAAACCTGGATCTCCTAAGAACACCACATTCCTTGGAGTCCTCTCAAATAAAGAAGCAGAACAGAGGAAAAATCATATGTTCTTAGATACAGTTTATGGATGAAGATGCCAAAAAGAAATAGATGAAGTAATCTTTCTTATCTTTTTGCACTCAGTTAAAATTAATATTTTTTAAACTGAATACATGAATACACTCTAGTTTCACTGTAAATTTACTATTTTCTAGAAAAATCTTAGGGTGGTATAGGGTGAAAAGAACCAAACAGATTACACTGCCATGTGAGCATCAATTGTTCTTGCTATGTCTCTCTCTGCTCAAGAGATGAACTTCGAAGTAAAGATAGAGTCACCATTGCTCCCATGGTCTCTTCTAGAATATTGTTTATCCATGATGTAGGTAAATTCCTTTGCCATCATTAAAGTCCTATCATCTAACTCTAAAAACTTCTTCCTCTCTATGTTGCTGTCAAGTACTCTACTCATTTATCTAAGTCTCTGGAAAGTGGTTCACAGTATTCCTCTTCACTTTAAGCCCTAATCATCCTAGGAGGACATCAATGGCTACATGAATGACCCATACAAATATCCTTGCCTCCTTGTTCTAATTGCCTTCTCCAGTCTTCCTCAGTTAGCCCTCCCCATATCTACACTCTAAATCTTATCATCATGCATAACCACACCACCTCCAAAATCTCTAATTCTAGTATCCCATTCTATTACCACAAATAACTATCATTCCAGATTTATAGTTTAACTACTCCTGTCATGACTGTTACTTCATCTCTTTAACAGATTCAAACTGTTTATCCTTATATTTTCTCCCAATTAACCAATTTGCCACTTTCTTCATTTATCTCTTCAACCAGCCTAGTTCCACAATTAATAATTTCAACAACATCTTTGTCAATACTCCAAATACCTTATGTTATTTCTCTTTTTATTGCATCAACCTGGAAAAAATGAACTTTGGATTAACTTCAAGTGTGCCAATAGGCATCTGGATTCTGTAAAAACTGATTCAATAGAGCAGGTGAGTTTTAATATGAAATCATGACAATGAACTTCATGTGGGCCCTTAAATTCTTCCTAACAAACCTATCATATTGTCATGTTCAACCTGTTTTGCCTCTCTTTGCAAAGATTATTTCAAACTTTTCTTCAGGCCCTTGCTTTAAGTCACTCTTTGTAGATGACATTTTACCCTGTCTTACAAAGGAAAAGGAAGATGCCAGAAGAGAGATCCTGCATTCTCCCTACCAAACATGCAAGTCTACCTATAACCTAATTGCACTCCTCTTGTCTTCCTTCATTTTTGTGATACTATTGGACCTCTCTCTTGTAAGGCTGAGCATTCAACTTGGGCATCAGATCTCATTGTTTCTCTTTTTTTTCTATGACCTTTACAATTAGGACCTTTAAATATCTATCTACCCCTTTTTTGTATTATTTCCAAACTTTCATTCTCAAATTGATAGTTTGCATCAACTTTTAGAAATGCTCATTCCCCTCCCACTGAAAGCAAAATAAGCATTTGCTGAGATTTATTCTCCCCTGTACAGCCAAACTTCTAGATATAATTATTGCCTCCACTTCCTCTCCTTCTATTCTCTCATCAGCCTAACAGAGTCCAGCTTCCATCCCATGGTGCCACAAACTAGCTTTCAGTCCAGTCATTAATAGGCTCTACATCACTACATATAGAAATCATTTTAAAATGATAATTTTACTTAATCTTTCAACATTCAAGCTACTGACCACTCCATCTTTTTTTGAAAGAAAAAATACAAGTTTTCATGATAAAACCATTTCTCTGTTTTCCTTCTCCATCTTTTACCTCCTCATTCTCTGCCTCATTGGCAGATGCATCCTCTTCCTCCACATTTATCCCAAACCTGAAGTGTCCCCTTCCTTTGCAATTTGACTGCTGTATGTTGTAAGAGAGGATTCCATAAGTAGATAGAACATCTTGCATCACAGTATTATGAATTCTTTGGTGTGTGTTTGTACATATAAATCTGGGTGTGTATGGAAAAACATTGAGCTCTGAGTCTGATACTAAGAAACAAAGTTTGTTGGTATTATTTTTAAATTTATGAAATATCTGACTGTATGTTTCCAGAGTAGATGTCCTTTGTAGAGAAAAATTAAGGGTATCATGTGATCTCAGACAGTATGAGGTATGCAGATTTCAATGGTGCCTCCTTCTGACTCAAGGGACAAATATGTCCTTTTATCGTATTGGCTGAACTGAATGTATCTTGGAATTTCCAGCCAAACATTAATTTAATTTGTCATGGCATCTAAAACCTTTTGCTGATATCCAAAAATGGAAATTGACAGATTTAAATTTTAAATTATATTTAAAATCTAACACTGGTGAGTATAATACTTGTTTCATGGGATAGATGCTTTATAAAAGAAACTGATGGAGAATACTTTTAATGTTAGCTACCAGAGAGAGAGAGAGAGAACAATTTAGCAAATAGGATACTTAATCAGCAAAAAAAAGGGGTTTCTTTTTTTTAATTTTTATTTTTATTTTAATCATTGTTCAAGTACAGTTTTCTCCTCTTTACTCTCAATTCAGCCTGCCCACCCCTCCCTCCCAACTTCCCTCCCATTACCATCCTCTCCCTAGTTTTTGTCCATGTGTCTTTTGACTTTGTTCCTGTAAACCCTTCCCCTTTTCCCTGGAAACTCGCTCTTCCCTCTCCTCTGGTCACTTTCCACCTGTCTTCTATTTCAGTGTCTTTGACTATATTTTGCTTGTTTCGTGGTTTCTAAAGATCAGTTTAAATCTTAAGCATGAAAATTATGTCAGTAAATGTTCAGTTGAGTATCCAGCCTGCTTTCTCCAATTTAAGTTTGATTCAAAGCAAATTTATTGGGGCTTGATTTATGTCAAGCACTCTGCTGCATGTCCTGGGACATACAGATGAATGATTCCTGGTTTCTACCCTTAAGGAATTTGCAATATATCATGTACAGCTCACATGTATTTTGCACCAAATGATTAAACTCTAATGTCTGAGCTGCTCAAGGTGAGTTGAGAATTCAGAGTACAATGGAGTCAAACAAAGAAAAAATACTATGGCACAGCAAAGTATCCAGGAAGTACAGTTTTCTCTAAGAGAGGTTTAAGATACACTTTATGTTGCCACAGTGTACAGAGAACACTGATACAATAGAAAGAACATACTTGGAAGATCAACTAAATCTAATTTGGGATAAAGAGAAAATATAATGCATTATGAAGACTTTCCTATAAATTAATAAAACAGGAAGCTAGTATTTTGAATGGTTAACTGAGTCAAAGGGAGATGAGAAATCACATGGGGAAGGACAAATGATTGTTTATGGGATTTTATTAACATTACTGTTCCTAACAATAGATAACATTTATATAGTTTTTATTTTCTGTTTCTGGCATTTTCTAAGATTTTCACATGTATTATATTATTCAATATTCTCAATAATTTTAATTGATATTAATTTTATGAATGGAAAAGCTAAAGCTTAGAGGTTAACTAACTCATTGAAAATTATTTGTATAACAGGATTTATTAGCTGGACATTCATGATCTGGACAGAAATCATTTAAGTAGAGTAGTAGGAATGGAAGACAGATTGGAATGAGTTCAAGAGTGAATATACATAAAAATTGCAGACAAGGAGAAGAAGAAGCATCTTCAAAGGGTATTTTTGTATGGATTTTAAAAATATATATTTTATTGATTATGCCACTACAGTTGTCCCATTTTTCTCCCCCTTATTCCCCTCTGCCCTGTACACCTCCACCATCATCCCCCCCTTTAGTTCATGTCCATGGGTCATACATATAAGTTCTTTGGCTTCTTCATTTCCCATACTATTTTTAATCTCCTGTGTCTATTTTGTACCAACAATTTATGCTATTTATTCCATGTACCTTTCCCCCATTCTCCCCCTTCCCCCTTCCCACTGATATCTCTCTATGTGATCTCTATTTTTGTGAATCTGTTCCCGTTTCAGTTGTTTGGTTAGTTCATTTTTGCTTTTTTTTTTTATGTTTGGCTGTCGATAATTGTGAGTTTGTTGTCATTTTACTGTTCATGTTTTTGATCTTCTTCTTTTTTTGTAAATAAGTCCCTTTAACATGTCATATAATAAGGGCTTGGTGATAAAGAACTTCTTTAACTTTACCTTATCTGGGAAGTACTTTATCTGCCCTTCCATTCCAAATGATAGCTTTGCCAGATAGAGTAATCTTGGATGCACGTCCTTGTCTTTCGTGACTTGGAATACTTCTTTCAGCCCCTTTTGCCTACAAGGTTTCTTTTGAGAAATCAGTTGATATTCTTATGGGATTCCTTTGTAGGTAACTGTCCCCTTTTCTCTTGCTGCTTTTAAAATTCTCTTCTTATCTTTAGTCGTGGGTAATATGATTATAATATGCCTTGTTATGTGCTTCTTTGGGTCCAACCTCTTTGGAACTCTCTGAGCTTCCTGGACTTCCTGAAAGTCTATTTCCTTTTCCAGATTAGGGAAGTTCTCCTTCATTATTTTTTCAAATAAGTTTTCAATTTTTTGCTCTTTCTCTTCTCCTTCTGGCACCCCTATGATTAGGATGTTGGACTGTTTAAAGTTGTCCCGGAGATTCCTAAGCTTCTCTTCATTTTTTTTTTTTGAATTCTTGTTTCTTCATTTTGTTTTGGCTGAATGTTTTTGTTTTTTTCCCCTTCTGCTCCAAACTGTTTATTTGAGTACCGGTTTATGTTTCTTCACTGTTGGTTCCCTGCAAATTTTCCTTTATTTCACTTTTCAGAGTCTTCCCTTCTTTCTCTATTTTGTGAGCATACTCAACCATTTCTGTGAGCATCCTGATTACCTGCATTTTGAACTCTACATCTGACAGACTGGCTATCTCTTCACCACTTAGTCATATTTTTTTCTGGGGTTATAGTCTGTTCTTTCATTTGGAATATATATATATATATATTGCCTTGGCATGCCTGTGATATATTAGGGGATGGAATCTTAGGTATTTGGTATTTGCCAGGGCAGGACAACCCACATTACTGTGTTTTGGAGCTGTATGTAGGGGAAGGGTCTAAAATGGAACAATAACACTTTCTTGGCTCTTGGCCAGCTTTCAGTCACTTCCTCCACTATCCACAAGCAAACTGGATCCTTCTGGTGCTGATTCCTGGGTGGGTGGTTTTGTGTACATTCCAAGACCCTTTGGGTCTCTCCAGTGAACTCTCCTGTGAGGCTGGGAGTTTCTTCTACCACTTCAACCCCCACAGGATTTTTCAGAGATTTTGAGGCTTTATTTCCCTGTGCTGGAACCCTGGGTTGTGTGGTCAATCTCACTCCGCAGTTTTTCCTCCCTGTTTATCTACAAGCAAGTGAGGGACTGCCACTCCACCCAGTCTGCCAGCTGCTGCCTCACCCAACTCCATCTTCCAAGTACTGACTTGCAGTGAGTCCTCTCCCCCTGCCCAGTTGCCCACCTCCACCCCTCTTACCAGTCTGGGTGAATGTTTCTTCTTTAACTCCTTGGTTGTCAAAATTCCACACAATTTGATTTTCTGGCAGTTATAGTTATTTTTTTATTTTCAAGCTTGTTATTGTCCTTCTTGTGCAATGAAGCAAAGTGTATCTATGTATTCCTCCATCTTCTCTGGAAATTCCAGCAGATTTTTTTAATTAATAAAAAGTAGGATTTCTACTGTAACCAGAAGGAAAAAGTAAAAGACTGGTGCAGATATAAGTAGGTTTGTACTATTTGATAGGAAAAGAGGGAGTTTTGTCTGATAGTATCTATTTACTTTGTGAATCAAGAGGTGAGATAATTTTACAGAGAGAAAAGAGGATTTGGAATCATATCATTGAAAGATAATGATCATGCTTGAAATAGATCTTGGAGACAGCGGAAGAGTCCGTTGAGAACAGGAACATAAGAATACAGTGTTGAAGATTGATTTATTTAAGGTTTATGACTACTAATTTGTAATAATATGAACCTGCACTGTTTGAGGATTTGCTTCTGCAGCCCTAGGGTTCTTCATTGAAGGGAGAGAAAAGATGGGTATTTGACTTTAGTTCATGTTTGGATTTGACAGATGGGTGCAGATGATTAAGATATTGATAGCAGTGTTACTGATGTAGTGATGTATATTCTAAGCTGGATAGAGAAGGCAGTGAAGAAATTGGAGGCTGATCAACATATAGAAAGTAAAGAAGTCAATGGACTGAATGTCATAAGAAGTGGAGCCTAATTTAACAATCACAATGGGGATGGTTTAAGCCATCTTCCAAGGTTAGAGATAGTGTTCAAGAATGACATATTTGAATCAATGGGTTCAGTGGCAGCACAGTTCAGGTAATAACAGAATCTACATATGAATGTGGAGATGGGCAGATGAACTGGAGTAAGGAAGGCAGCTTAATTCTTTCTGGATAGGCTAAGTTTGAAATGAAGTCTAGATGTTTCCATTTTTTTCTGTCATTATTTCTCTAACCTCTGTAATGAAATAATGTATGATCTGTTGAGATTCTAATTTTTGTCTCTTTTTTTTGCTGTAGGAAATTTGAAAAATCAAAAGATAGCATTGCCCTCCCACATTCAAACTTTATGTTGTAAATGTAGTCCACTGGTTCTAATCTAGAGCAGTACATCACTGCATGCCACAACCCCCCACTTCATCCCCACAACTCTGCCTCCACAAGTAGGCACTGTAGAAATGAATTGGAGGGTTTTTTATTGAATGTAGTGATCTGACACTGGTTAACAAAATTATGCAGGTTTCTAGTGCACAATTTTACAACACATCATCTGTACACTGTATTGTGTGTTTACCATCCCAAGTCCAGTCTCCATCCATCACCATTTATCCCTCCTATATCCTCCTTCACCTTCCTCTCCCTACAATCACTAGATTGTCTTCCATGTTCATGAGTTCTTATTCTCTTTTTTTTTTCCTTTTATTTTGTTGTGCTTTTTGCTCAGAAATGGATTGGAGTGTATTAGGGTTTTAAGAAATATTAAAGAGCACTACCAGCATTAAGTAAGTAGTGATCAGGCAGTCTAGATGTTATACAATGATGAAAAAGGTTTTGCAAAAAAGAAGACTAAACCATTTTCTGTGTTATTTTGAAATGTCACACCAGACATTATAGTAAGTGTAAAAGCTGTTTATCTGAATTTATAACCAAGCTCAATTGTACATAAAAACCTAAAATATTTGGTACATATTTTAATAACCATTAAAATTCCCAAGAGATGCAAAATTCTATGTAAAATGGGGAAAACTGTATTTAGTTTTGTTTGGAAATTTGTCCAGATGTGTTTTCACCAAAACACAAGTTAAGATACTAATATGAATTCTGGTAGATGTATTTCAAATACCTGTATCTGCATTTGTACCTGTGTTATGCAAAGTGGTAACAAATTTATTTCTAAGTCATTTCAATGGACATGGAAGTAAATTTAATTAAATTAGAAGATACATGAATTTCAGTGATGTATCTAAATTTCATCATAAAAGTCATTTTAAGGATATCCTTATTGCTATTATTGCAATACATTTATTAGACCAGTTAGACATCTTAGTTACAAATACCACAGTATTTGAAGATTTTATGTGGAATTGTAAAGAATTCAAAATAGTCAAGAAAAAAATGACAGATGGACACCTGAATAATGTTAAGGCAGTGCTTGAAAGACGTGTGCATAATTTGAAAAGGGTATCCCTTTATAGATGCATAGCCAAGACCTTGGGGACTTCAATAGATGGTCAAGAAAATATCCATGTTATTGCTCTGGCCTTTTGGCTGAATACAGTTTCCACACCCATCCTCAAGACAAGTTTATAGCTAGCCTTACACAGCATATAAACTGCTTTCAAAAGACCTCCAAATGATTGCATTTCATCAAAAGTAGTTACTTTGAAAACCACTAATTATCATCATGTCACCAAGAAGGTGACATCAAGAACGATTAAGTTCTTCATTTTCAAACACTTGTTTGAAAATGTACCGTATGCAGACCAACTTAAGTAGAAGAGAATTTATGTTTACAGAAACAAAACATTAGACATTTTTTAAGATTTTATTTATTTATTTTTAGAGAGGGAAGGGAGGGAGAAAGAGAGAGCGAGAGAGAAAAAAAAAACATCAATATGCGGTTGCTGGGGGCCATGGCCTGCAACCCAGGTATGTGCCCTGACTGGAAATAGAACCTGCGATGTTTTGGTTCACAGCCCGCACTCAATCCACTGAGCTACGCCAGCCAGGACATTAGACCTTTTTTAAGAAAACAAATAGTCATTTCCAAGGCATTTTATGTCCCTTTGAGAAGGAAATGCTTTTGGTTATATTTTAGTGCCTGTTGTGCAACTATTGTAAGGATAAGTCATGACCTTTATAATGTTTTTATTCTACGCCACTTCTCATAAGAATATTTTTAATTTGGGGGGGAGCGGAAGATGGCGGCTTGAGAGGAGGAGTCTGGATCCCCCTCTCCAGCGCCCAGGGGAGAATTTGGCCGATCTGAGGAGAAACAGACTAGGAGACCACGGATATCGCAGCGTTTATGAAAATAGGGCATCAGAAGTTATCCAGATATTGAATGAACTGACGGTGAGACGCCAGAAGGGACCCAGGCTGGGC